>ML260526.1:0-21497 GCA_005239495.1 Nicotiana undulata | reverse complement strand
CCCCCCCCCCCCCTGTGTGGTATTGACGTTTAGAACATCACCTTATTAGCCCTTAAGTCAGTATGTTGATCAGTAGGAACACTAGAATTCGCCTTTGCTAATTTTTGATCATCTTTAGTAACTGACGATTGACTCCTAGAAGTGATAGGGTTACCATTATGCTCATTTTCCATCACCCTTTGTACTGCTTTCTTCTTCACACGCTTAAGTTCCTGTTGAGTATTGACTTCCTTTTTCATCTCCTGGCCCTTCTTAGCTTGATTTTCCCCATGTTCCTTCTTCTATCATTGCTATAATCCTCACATTTACCTTCAGTAATTTATAGAGTATGCTGATGAACTTCCTCAACCTCTAGTGCATCAAACTTGTTCTTGGTTGTAACTTCCTCAACTTTGGCATTCCCTTTACCTTTGTCAGCTTCCTTTCCTTGTTTTTTATCAACAATGTGACCCCTATTATCTAGTTGGTATTTGTTATTCCTTGCTTGCATCCATTCCTGCTTGGCCTGATTCGTAGTAGGCTTACCAACCACCTTTCCACTAGTTAGAACCTTTGTTGAATTTGCAGCAGTCCCAATTGCATCTGAACTCACCACTACTGCCTTCTTCTTGCTTTGTTCCTCAACACCTTCTTCAAATCTCTAGTGTAATTTAGGGTGAATTACCCAGCATTCTGCCTCACTATGCCCTTGTTTTTTGCAAGTCTTGCAATATTTTGGCATATAATCATACTTAATCCTTATCCACTTGAACTCTTCTGGCCCAGATTCATCAGCCTCTTTCACAATCTTAATACGATAAGGGAATTTAGCTAACAATTTAACTTCCACCTTCACCTTAGCACAACTAGGTCTAGTCCCATTTTGAGTGGCTAAGTCTACATGTAATGGATTACCAACTGCACGAGCTAATGAAAATACACATTCCTTACCAAAGAAATTAGGAGACAATTCTGGAAAGCTAATCTAGACTATGGCCATGGATTCCATTTTGTACAACGCATCTGCCACATGTCTGACTAAGCTTTTAAATAAAAAGCTGGCTTTGAAAGAAGACGAACATAGTCCTCCAATAATGACAACCTAATCAACACATGACTATCTTCAATTAAACCAACTGAACAATGGCATTTAATCTCACATTGAATTGGAATTGCTTTACATAATTCACTAATAACAGGTTTCCCATACGAAAATTTCCCAAGAACTGCAAGTTGAAGCCCTTGTTGTACGATAGATTGCTTCACTTCTTGTTTCTTAAACTTCACAACTGGTTCTCCGTGATGGAACTCAACTGGTTTCAATGGTAACATAGCTAGGGTTTGCATGGGGCATTAATGGCAATAGGTTTTAAAGTTTTTTGCATACTCCATGGGTTGGGGATTGTTATTTGTGGTTGTACATGGTTCGGAGACAATGTGTGGAGGTTGGGGAGGCAGCGCAGCCACTAGCGGTGGCCGGCCGCCGGCCGTGGCTTCCATGGGATGGTCGCCGATGAGTTTAAGGTTTAGGAGAGAGAAGAGAGAAAATTTTCGGGCGGTCAAAAATTCAATCACTCTACACAAATAATATTTTCACTAATATATTTATCATTTTTTACAAATTACTTTTTTAATTGAATTGGATATTTAACTAATAGCCCCTAAAATTCCCTATTTTCGGACCTAAATTACCTAGCCCAATTACCTAAAATATCTACCCAGACCCGTGGCCCAACCTTTGAGACCAATCCAAACCCCCTTAATTCCTAACCCAGTCCAGAACCCGATACTCCCCTACTTCTCCTTATATCCTAACCCCTGTCCCTAGATACCATTTTGGTCAGCCAACTGCCTTTATACTCTCTCCCTCCCCTTCTCACTTTGTCAAACCCTAGCCGCCGTAACCCCTAACCCTCTCTGATTCTGTCTCAAACATGGAATCAATCCATGATTTACTTACCTATTTTGTAATATTCCATCCTTATAAGCATGTTGTTAGAATCACCTAGTTCTTGCCCTATTTTTGGCAAGAACTACCTCAATAACAGGTAGATTCACTTTGATTCTATGAAGATCTGGACGATCTTCCGTCTCTATACATGTTATATTTAATGATCCTTGCATTTTGGTCCAATTCAAGCCATCAGTCTCAATTAGGGTTTGAGAACTTCCCTTATTCTTAAGTAATTTCTGATTGATACTCTTCCTTTTCTCATATTTGACCGATGTTTTCCTTATTTCTGTTTAATACACTATGTTTCCTGTTTTATGTATGAACTATGCTACTATATAAACCCCTCCCCTTTCCGCTTTAGAAACAGACTCGAATAACTAGACTCTCACTAAAAGCTTAGGTTTTGGTTATGTATTCTCATTGCAATCTCATTTTACTTCTGGTCTTCGGAATTAGCTTGATGTAGTTTAACTTGTCTCATGTATGCTGTTTTGCTAATTCTGAACTTGTCATGAACTTAGCATCTCTAGGATAATACTAATATGTTAATCAGTCCTGAATCTTTACAAACTTGTATTGTTATGTCTAGGCAGTATTAAGCCCCTTTCTCTGTCATTCATGTGCCCTGATAGCTTGTCTTCTAGTGTATCTTGCATCCATTTGGATTCATATGATTATCTGACTTTTGCCTTAATATATTGTCTAAACGTTTCTCTGTGATTGAACAAAAATGTCAGCATGTACACTTAGCCTAGTTAGGCCTTTCAGACTTTAACTTATTAAAAACTGTGTATTTGAGCATGAACAACTTTGCAAATCTTGCCAATTTGTTTTTCCAATATCTTTCGATACAATTCTGCCTATATGTTCCAGTCCTGTTATCTACCATTCTGTGTTTGAACTCTATTATGATGGCCTTTCTAAAAATCAAACATGTTTTGAAATCTTCCCCCTTTACCATGGCTCCTCTATATGCTGCTATTCATAGGTCCGGTAGGGTCTATCCTTAACCTCCCCAGTGTGAGCACTGCTCGGGGTCCATGTGAAACCCTTGTGAACTCTGACACACTAGGGTTTGGTTTCTAATCTCCTTGAACTATGAGCATTTTCTCTAGTGGGAGCATTTCCCTGGGTCCTTGAAGCCCTTGGGAACTTTGACACACTAGAGATCTGGGTTCTATGTGCGATTGTTCTGTACCTGTGAAATGAGCCTTAGAGATGATATGGTTTAAAGGCATGGGTTGCCCAAGTGTATTTGGGCCTGTTGTAGGGTCTCTATAGTTTATTTCATTATTATTATTATTATGTAATTCATTCATTAATCTGGTCTGTAATAATTTTGTAAAAAACAATTATGGGGTATTTAGTAAAATTGGGAAGGGTTCTCATTTTCTTTTGCTAAGTCGGGTAGAAATCCTGCCTATAGGATCTCATTTGCACAGTTGATTATGCTTATAAGTTTCATATCATGTTTATTAAAACCGTATAAGTCTTATGTCATGTTTACCTCCTAGAAATCCTGCCTATAGGATTGATGTTATGATTTGTTAAAAATCCTGTCTTTAGGTGTATCAATATGTCCAATAAACGTGTGTTATCAATCATGCCTATAGGACCAATATCTGGCTTAATTATTTCTGGCTCAATGTGTATAAATTCCTGCTCATATATTGCTCAATGATAGAAATCATTTCAATAAGATTAAAATCAGTTCAATGCTAGAAATCATGCCTATAGGATTAAAACTAGTTCAATGCTAGAAATCATGCCTATAGGATTAAAATCAGTTCAATGATAGAAATCATGTCTATAGGATTAGAATCGTCCAATGCTAGAAATCATGCCTATATGATTAAAACCAGTTCAATGCTAGAAATCATGCCTATAGGATAAAAAATCAGTTCAATGATATAAATCATGTTTGTAGAGTTAAAACCAGTTCAAACCTAGAAATCATGCTTATAGGGTAATAATCATCACTCGTAGAAGTCATGCTTATATGATTCTACTAACTAATTCTAAATTCGATTATCACTGTCAATCACTTAGACAACATGACTATAGGATTGAACAATAATTCTGGACTTGTGATTGTGATTTACTGTTATTCAATAACGTATGAAATGCCCAGATACTGCACTGAGCTAAAATTAGTAGGCAAATATACTTAGGTCCTAACATTCGCATTAAGAAATTGATTTTACATACGACTGCTTGCATGTTCAGCATTACACAGATATCCTACCTGTAGGACTCTACGATTAATAAAGTTTGTTAAATCAGTTGTGTGCATTTGCTGTTTACATGTGGAGGTTAACTTGAGCCCATAACTGTCTTTATTTGAAAAGTCCTAACTATTTTGTTTGTCGCCTAGTGTTTTACCATTTTTGAGCAACTTAGGCCTAGTCTAGAACCATCCTAAATAGAGGTCCCAATGCCTCTAGGACCATAGGTAAGGGACGAGTTGTGCAGGAATAGGACACGAGTTAGAATCAACTAGAGCGCTTTAGGTAAAAAACTCAAAGATGGTAATCGGGTAGCAGGAGATGATAGTCTGTTCCCGCTGAATAATATGAGTAACACCCCAATCTTAGGAGAGTTACGAAGTATTATTTATGTTTCACCGGGTGATCCTATAGGCTAAAAAATTTAGGACCCCCATCCCTACTAAATAGTTTCTTCGCTTTCTTAAACTAATTCGCATAATTTAAGTTCGGCCAGGACCTACTGTTGTGGACCTAGAGGGGTGCCTAACACCTTCCCCTCAAGGTAATTTGATCCCTTACCCGATCTTTGGTGATGCAAACTGGTATAATCTGAGTTATTTGCAATAGGTTCCCTAACGCACCTTAATTTGTTAGGTGGCGGCTTTAACAACCAATTCCTTTTCCCTATTCTCTCAAAAGGAGTTGTCAAAATGTTGAAAACCGATTTCGCGAGAAAAAAGGGGCGCAATAGTTACCAATGAAGGCAAATAAACATACGAAGACATGAAAGAGAAATTTATGAAGGAATCAAAAGGAAACTTTCTATTATACCAAAAACCATGTACAAGGGGCCGGTAAAAAACTTACAAAAGAGAAAAGAAAAGAAGTTATAACCTAACTACGATCAGGGCTAGTCCCCTCGAGACCGGTTTCCTCCTGAGCAGCTTCTCTAGGGGAATCTTCTTCAGCAGCCTCATCTTCGTCTTCTCCACTTCTGGACCCGCCTCGACTGCATTCGGCGTCATCATCATCATCATCGGAAGAGGCGAGTTGCCTAGCTTCGATCTCGAGCTCTTTGGCCCGAGCAATTTCCTCAGAGAGGTCAAAACCTCGAGAATGAATCTCCTCGAGGGTTTTACTCCGGAATTGGCACTTTTCCAAATCACTGCGCCACTGCTCCCGGTCGGAAGCGTCCCTTAGCTAAGTTTGGACAGCTTCGGCATCGGCCCTGTACATTGCTATGGACTTGTTCGCCATGACCTTGGTATTTTCGATCTCCGCCTTGGCCTCAGCAAGCCCGACTTCGAGTTCTTCGACCCTCTTGGCCTGAGCCGAACCTTTTTCTATAAAGCTTTGGAGTTGGGTCTCTGCCGAAGATAATTTGGCCAAAGCTACCTCATTTTCCACAGCAAGGCGGTCCATTTTAGCTTTCCACTGATCACAGTCGATCTTGACTTGATCGAACTCAGTCCAGAGTAGCTCGATTTTCTCCACCTTCTGCTGCAGCTGGATATTGAAGTGTTAGCTTCCACATATGGGCCGATTACATACTTTATCATAAGGGATGCTACCTGCTTGTCTAACTCGGCCTCCTCTTCGTGAGCCTTTGCCATGTCCGCTCAAAAATCCTTTATGACCTCGTCCTTTTGGCCACAAAGAACCCTCAGGGCATTTCTTTCCTCTGAGACCTTTGGAGATTGGCTTCACACTGACTAAGGTCAGCTCGGAATTTGGAAGAGGCCTACACAAAGACGCTGGAAAAAGGAGGAAAAGAATAACCAAAAAGCAACTGACACTTACCTTGGAAAAAAGACGCTGAGCTTCCGTCATGAGGATCGAAGTGTCAGTAATATCGGAGGCATCATCAACCCCCACAAAGCAATCCCAGAAAGGATCACCAGCGCTAGAGCCTCTGCCGATCTTGGGGGTCTTTAGCCTTTAGGCCTCCCTTATTTTCTCTTTAGTGAAGACCGGCATAGAAGGAAATTGACCTATTGCCATGGCACCGAGCAAATCTCTTTGGGCGCTCTGTTTGATTTTTTGGGTTTCAAACCCGGCCCCACCCAGTGTATAAGTCGATGATCGAGAAATCATCTTGGCCTTAGGAGACCTGGGGTTCACCCTAGCACTCTTCTTCGGAGCCTCCTCGATGTGTGGCTCGGTTATAGCAAGTGGCAGCTCAGGATTTGAGGCAACTTCGGTGGCCTTTCGAGGGTGAACTATCAACGCCGAGGTGTCCTCTTCTTCTTCCTCATCTTGGTTTCTCAACTTTTGGACCGCATCCACCGAGAGACCGACCGCGTTTCTCCTTACCCTTCGAGGTTTGGGTTTGGAAACATCGAATTGCCGGAGGTCCTTTCTCTTTTTCTCCTTTCCGGCCTTGGAGTCGGGGACTTAGTTTCTCCATATTCACTCGAAGGCCTCAGAATGGCATCTTTGGTCCGGCCTACATGAAGAAAGATTAGTAATGAAAAAACGTGTAATTGCTTAAGAATACGTAAGAAGAGACCCTTACCATGGTTCTTGGCCTCCCACCCGCCTTTGGCCAAATCCCTCCACACTCGTTCAGCACGAGTCAAAGTAGACGCGAGCCTTTAGATCCATTCTTCAAAATCGGGCACCTCCTCGGGCATCCAAGGGATAGCTGCGTGATTAAAAAGAAATGTTAGTCAAAATCAAAGGAAGCACAGAATCGAAGAACATAAATTCACTTATGCTTGGATTTCCACTCCTTAGGGAACAAAATCTTTTCTTTTGGTATTATATCACAGGTCATCACCGTATGCATCGGCTCATCCAGCCTCGATCTTTATCCTCGTCAATGTTTGAAAATAGAGCCTTTGTTGCTCGGCAGTTGAGCCTAATTAGCTCCGAGGCCTGTACAACCGAATGTGAGGTTCAGAGTGAACTCCAACCCCCGTACTCGTTGGAGTAGAAGCGCAACATGATCACTATGCGCTAAAGTGAAAGGTGGAGTTGACCGAGGGTAACTTCGTACCTCTAGCAGAAGTCAAAAATCATAGGGTCGACGGGGCCCAATGTGAAGGGGTAAGTGTAAATACTTAAGAACCCCTTCGCGTGTGTAGTGATGCTCTCTTTGGGTGTTGGAATGCGCACCACTACCTCCGGACCCCACCTGCATTCCTCCTTCATGGCATCGATATGGCCCTTAGTAATTGAACACATGTACATCGATACATGTTCGCATCGACCCGGCGCTGATGAGGGATTATCGACCTTAAAGTCGGTTTTTAGGACGCATGCGCTAGGAATGTATTCATGGGGGGCTAGTTCTATCGGCGTCTTATCGTCGGCCGGACGAGAGGAGGAAGACAGAGCTTTTTCTTTTTGCTGCACTGTTTTGGAGGTTTTTTCCATTTGTGTATGTAGAGGAAGCAGAAATAATCTGTAAAACTGGTGGCTCCGACGAAAACAACGTGGCGTAATAAGCGGAGATGAGAGAAAGATAAGAAGGATTGAGAACCCAAGAGTTTATATGAAAGCAAAGTAAAGTTTGAATTAACTAAAGATATGGTATTTATAGGTTAAAACGACGGTTCGGTATCACTAGTGGCCGACCGCCAGCTGACATGCAATGATGGTTTTTTGGGAACCGAACCGATGTGACGTTTCGGTCACATCCATCGCTTACGTCATGGAGACGACGTCATGATCGAGGTATTGAGGAATCGAGGCTCAGATCGTTTCTTATCATTTCATTCTAAGAAACGCGGGGACTATCTGTATACGGTTAAAATCGACCACACCCGATTTTACAGGCTTGAGGGGCTTCCTCGAGAGTGAGTCTGTATCGAAGCTAGTTCGAGCTTGAAGAACACGAAGATTGAGGGATCGAGACCAGCCTAAATCGACACTAAAGTAACGAAATAACGAGATATCCGCAATCGATCACCAATCTCGGCGGGAATCTCGGAATTAGCAGAACCATTAACGGTTATTGATATCAATCATGTATTTTGCTTCCGATATTAGAGTTATACCTTATTTATGATTCCTCTACTATATAAAGAGGAACCCTATTCATTTGTAAGACATATCAATTATATACGCATTCACTGAGAAAACACTCTGCTCTTTTACTCACTCTTGATTCGCTATTGTTCTCATTGTTCATATCATTCTTATTGTTCTTGGCACTTGATCTCGAGCCTATCCCAGACCGAGGTCGATAACTTGCAATTACACTGGTTTGATCCATTTCAATCGTTTGATTTATTTATTTGTCCAGTCATTTATTAATAGACATTGAATCAGTTCACGTATCCTTATAACCACATTACAAGTATAATTGTTACTCGTGTTTCGAGGTAAATAATTTTCTTTTTGGTCCATTCAAAAAAGAATGACTCCTTTATGAATTTAGAAGCAATTTAGCTTAAACTTACAATTCTACCCTTAATGAGAAGCTTTTATAACCACACAAATACTCTGTGCTCTTTTTTGACTTGTTTAGGACCATAAATTCCAAAAGTACTCATTTTTTTTAAAACTATGTGCCCAGTCAAATATGTTCACATTAATTGGAACAGATGGAGTATTTATTCTTTTCCCTAAGAAAGCAAAAGATAGTTTGATGTTCTTGTCAACTCTAACAGTGGAGCAGTGAAACTCCGAAAGTAAACGCCTCAATCTCTTCTTCTTTTATTAATGTACCAATTGTTTATTTTTATTCTATTTGATAATTTATGTATAAGCGATACATTGAACTCTTTTACTGCTTCCATATTTTTCCATGTCCTCACAAGAAAGGCAGCAAAGCAAGAATGTCAGATTACTTTTTATTTGTTTATTTGTGATCGATCATGTGTGAACAAGTCTACTTGGTTTTATTTCTTTTTGAGTTTGATTTTGTAAGTTCAAAACTTAACGATCATGAAATTCTTTTCTTTTTATTACCACCGGCTGACTTCTTAAATTTTCTCTTTTTGGTAGATATTTTGAGCCCGCTTGGACATAAGAAAATTTTCCTTTTTTTCAACTTCTTTTTCGAAATTAGTGTTTGGTTATCAAAATCATAATTTTTTTTCAATTTCACTTGAAAATGCATTTTCAATTTTGAAAAACTAGTTAGAACCAGCTTTTCAATTGAAAATGAGAAGGTTGCTAGTTTTGTTTTGCAAAATATATTGAAAAAAAATCCAAATATGTTGCAAAAATTATAATAAAAACCAACTTCTTCTTCAATTAAAATTTTAGTGAAATTCCAAATTTGAATTTTTTTTTTTAAATTCATGTCCAAACGCCTACTTTAATTCAATTATTTGAAAGGAGCCCTGGAGCAACATTAAAGTTGTCTCCGTGTGACCTAAGATTTTGGTTTGAACCGTGGAGTCAGCCATTGATGCTTGCATCAGGGGTATGGTGCCTACATCACATCCTCTTGGGGTGCGGCCCTCCCCCCGACCCAGCATGAATGCGAGATGTTTCGTGCACCGAATTGTCCTTTTCTTTTTCTTTAAATTTAATCATAACAAAAGTACCTAAATACCATTGTAAGTCCAGCTTGTATGATCTCTGATAAACGTTTATTGCTTTCACATTACAATTCCCTTCAATATAAAAATACTCAAATTCTTTGTTCCTTTATACTTTTGTATCGTCTACCGTTTTAATTAGTCTGATGTGATAATGTATTATTTTTCTTTTGAAGTGTAATAACTACTTCGGGATAAGCATGCATGTATGATACTACTTCTAAAGATGTTCAAAATAAGCCTCAAGAGTTTGTAGTGCTTCAGCCTAAAATTGATTTTGAGTTTGAAAGCGATAAAGAGGCAATTAGATTTTATAACGAGTATACAAAGAAGGGTTGGTTTCAGAGTTTGTAAAGAGTACGTGAACACTAATAAAAAGTTAGGTTATGTTCATCACGAGAGATCTAAGTTGCATTGACACGGTAGTTTAAGAACCGTACTTGTGCCGACACGACACTAGTATAGGTGTTGGTATGGAATTTGTATTGGATTTGGTCAGATAATTTTTGGTACTTTAATCATGACGGACGAAAAATTTCGAGACAAGATACAATTTGATTCCCGAAATCAAAACAAAAAACTAGGGTAAACTTGAAGAAAATAGCATACATATCTAGGAAATCAATCATTTACTTATCTACAATTTTTGAATAAAAAAAAATCCACACTTCACAACTATACGTAAGTATTCCACAAATTTTTTCATAATTTAGAGATATTTTTATATTATTATTTTTTAAAATTATTTTTATCTGAATTCCCGCACCCATATCCATACTAGGATCTGTATCCGAATCCTAAAATTTACATCACAAAGGATATCAACACGGGTCTCCTAACAGCTTAGTGAGAGATTACATGATCCAAAGTTTTCGTAGTAACGATAAACGAAGGAATCAAGTAATAAATCGACAAAAAGAAACAAGAAGAGGATGTCCTGCTTACATTTTTATTAATCGTCATTTAATGGGAAAGTATCATATTACTAAGGTTGAGCAAAAACATAGTCACCCTCTTATTGCCCTATCAATGCTCACATGTTGTCGTCTCATAGAAAGCTAAGTGAAGTCAAGCTCATGAATTGAATTAGTAGAGGATGCTGGATTATTTTCAAAGGTACTTCTGATTTTATGAGTTTTCAAGCGAGTGGTCAAGAAACTTCAGGTTACATTAAGATTCGGGGATATGATTCCTAATAAGTTACGGGTGCGGGGATCCGAATAAAAATAATTTAAAAAATAAAATAAAAATTAAATTATGAGAAATTTTATGAAATACTAACGTATAGCTTGTAAAGTGTGAATTTCTTTTTTATTCTCAAGTTATAAATAAGTTAAGGATTGATTTCGTAGATAAGGTATTCTATTTTCTTCAAATTCACCCAAGTTTTGGTTCTGATTTCTAGAATCAAGTTGTATCTGTCTCGAGTTTTTCCGTCTGTCGCAGTCAAAGTACCCAAAATTATTTGACCAGATCCGGTACAGATCCCACACCCACACCCATGCTAGTGTCGTGTGGACACGGGTATAACACCTAAACTACTATATCGGAGCAACTTAGCTCCAAGTCACTCTCTAAAAGCCAAATGCTTACTTGATCAGTTTATTAGTTAAGTCACGCCTTATAACTAGTATTGAACATTTTTGGATTGTGTCAGCTATTGTCACGGCCCAAAGTCCCACCACAGGCGTCATGATGGCACCTAGTCTCTAAGACTAGGTGAGCCGATATTAATTACATTTTGAAGCCATTCGTTTTTTGTAATCAAAACTTACAGCGGAACAAATATAAATATACAACCTTCCCAAAACTGGTAGTACTGAGTCACGAACTCTAACTGAATACATGGAATGATCACGAGGACCAAATATTCAATACTGCTTGATTAAAATTTAACAGTACAATGAAATAAAAAGACTCCAAGGGACTACGACGACCAAGCAGCTCTACCTTGAATCTTTACAATCCCGCTTTAACTCTGCTCAAGCCCGATATCTCCAACACCTGGCTTTGCACAAGATATGCAGAAGTGTAGTATGAGTACGCCACGATCGGTACCTAGTAAGTATCAAGACTAACCTCAATGGAGTAGAGACAAGGTACAGTCAAGACACTCACTAGTCTTATAACCTTTGCAATATAATAGACAAAATAACATGAAATAAATAACATCAAGGCAACTTAAAACAACAAGTGATATGCACAGTAAGACAATAAAATCACCATTTAATATCGCTCATCAATTAATAAAACACAATTACACACAGCTAAATCAAATTCTTCAATTAAATATCTTTCACATATAATTCCTACGAATAAAACTCTGTTCCAAATATAATTTCGTCGAATAAATATCTTTCAAATACAATTCTTTCATATAATACTTTCTTGAATAAAAATTCTTTCCAAATAAGTCTTTCAAATATAGTTTTCTTCAAGGTAAATGCTTTTCAACTATACTTTTCAAATAAATATCTTTCGAACATGGATTCTTCAAGATAAATCTATGGGGATTCCGTCCTGTAGTTAAGAATTGGTCATGAAGTACAGGGGGATCTCCCGGAATACGTCTGTAGTCCCAAAATAAATATGCAGTGCGAGGGGGGGGGAGAGATATCAAGTTATGACAATAATGATGTAAGGCGAAAAAGTAAATATCAATCTTGAAACAACGGAAATAATAACACAGAAACAAGTGCACGGCATCACCCTTCGTGCTTTTACTCTCGTCCTCACCATAAAATCAACAGAAGCGGCACGACATCACCCTTCGTGCTTTCACTCTATCATAATCATGGCACGGCATCACTCTTCGTGCTTTTAATTTCATTAATATGATACGGCATCACCCTTCGTGCATTAACACTCACAATATCGGCACGACATCATCCTTCGTGCATTAACACTCACAATATCGGCACGGCATCACCCTTCGTGCATTAACACTCACTCACAATTATCACGCACGACAATTATCACGCACGACATCTACAACCAAGTTAATTAATTTCACAAGAAATAGTAAAAAGCTTCACACAATGTGTACAACACCAAAAAAAAATCAATAGAGATATAAATTACTCAACATAAAGCAAAGTGTTCATTAAATTCAAAATTTTCAATAATTATATAAACACCTCTTCTTAAGCTTATTTAATTAATTATTTGCAGAGGGAAAATCCATAATGAAATAAAATTCCAATAATTATCAAATCAACAAATACACGGAATTACATAAATAATCAAGTCACAATCGCATCAAATTGTCATGTAATAACAGATTCAACAACAACAAGGATTTAGGCACGACAAATAGATGTTTAAATAATTACCAACAATTATCCAATTTACCACACAATATGCTCAAATCTTTAACTCAATCAAATTTACACATATAAGCCGAGTACGTACTCGTCACCTTGCGTACACGGCTTTTCACATTTCACAAATGGCACATAAGACTCGATGCCGACGGGGTAATTCCCCCACTCGAGGTTAAGCAAGACACTTACCTTTTTGAAATTAGGTTGATATTCCAAAATCTCTTTCTTGCTTGAATTGACCTCCGGACCACTCAAATCTATCAAAATTAATTGCATAACTTCATTAAAATTCATCGAAAATAATTCCGGATAGTAACACGCCGATTTAAAATTTCACATTAAAAAGTAAACAAAAGTCAACGCGGGGGCCCGCTGATAATAGGCTAAATTCACATAGTTAGTGCAGACTTACACTCCAACTTAATGATGCTTCACTGTCTTAGGAATGTGAAATTAGGTTAAAATGGCTCTAATTATTGATTTTATGTTTGCAGGAGCAAAATGGGCTTATGAGAACCTAGGATGGTGTTTGGAGCCGAATTGAAGGAGAAAGGCCCCTTGGAGTATTTGACATGTCAAAAGAAAGAATAAAATTGTTGGGATTGACTACAAGTCCACTAGTGCGGCCTTAGCGCGCCCATTAGCGCGATGACTAGCGCGGGCGCGCTAGTCCCAGTCGTACGCGTTATTTCCTAGGGGTAAAATTGAAAGTTTGGGATAAGTCCACTTAACCTATATAAGGTTCAACTCGCCCAAAGGAGAAAAATATCAAGGTTTAGAGTCTTGTTCAAGAAAAGCAAAGGCAAGAGGCAAGGAGGACAATTGGGCATCAAATCTCATCTTTTTTCCTTGTGAGTTTACCATTGTTGATGAATTCTTTTGTTATTATTTTCAGTACAATTATGAGTAGCTAAATTCTTTAGTCTAAGGTTTTGGTGAAACCCGTTGAGGATGAACATCTTGTTATATTAATATAGTTTGCTTGCTTTAAATCTCTATTTGTTCAACTAAGTTCTTATTGTAGTTGATTGAAGAGCCCTCAATTATCTACTCGGGAGAGAGTGCATATTTAGGTAGTTGTTGAACAACACCACTCCCAAAGTATAGAAGGGATCCATAACCGAGGGTTTAAAGGTTGTATTAGGGATATTGATACCTTGGGTGCAATCTAAAGTGAGCTATAATAAGTAAGCTAGCGCAGGAGAGTGCGTCTAGAAAATTATCGTAATTGCTCGAGAGAGAATTACGGTAACAAAAGTGCTCATGATTGATAGAGATAATTAGGCCAAACTATATGAAATATACTATAAGGGATTTCATCAACGGGGGAAACCATAACCTTAGATCCTTCTCGCATTTGTTTAAAACTCAGCATTAGTTATCTTTTAGTTTACTTGATTTCATTCAGTTTTAGTTAGTAAAAATACCAACAAATTGTTATTCATAACCTTTGGGAGGTTGATTAAGAAGAATCGAGTGAATCTAACAACCATAATTGACAGGTTAATTCCCTGTGGGATTCGACTCTGGGCAAAATACTCAAATTATAATTTCAACTCCCGCTTAGTCTTTTTATAAGATATAATTGAGCGTGATCAAATTTTGGCGCCGTTGCCGGGGATTTAATGGAGTTGTCAATTAGAGTTGAAAGAAATACAAAATTCTTAAGTGTAGTCAATTTTCTTCACTTTCAATATATACATTGGAATTTTAACGTTTGCTAAACTTGGTTGTACATGTGCATACCTAGAAACTCATCGAGAACTGGTGAAGTATTCAAAGCCTTACCATACCTAGAAAATGTTTTCAAGGCCTTAAACAGGGCCAACCGAAAAAGCAAGCAACAACCATCAATTGAACAAATTGAAACCGACATGGCAGATCTAAACAACAGGAACAATAACAATGGGGACAACGTGGTAGACCCAGCTGCATAGGTTGTGGTGCCTGTTGTACCAGAGGCGCCTCTATATGACTGGGCACAACCCACGACGGAGAATTTGGCCACTGCGATAGTAGTCCCTCAGATACTGGCTGAGTCCTTTCAGATCACAAATAATATGCTGCACTTGTTGCAGAATAAAGGACTATTTTTTGGGTCATACATTGAGGATCCACAACAGCATTTGAAGAATTTCCCGTCGATTTTCAAAACTCAGAGGCAGCCAAACGTCACTCCGAAAGCAATGAGACTGTTGTTGTTTCCATTCTCAGTGATAGGAGTAGCCCAGACTTGGCTAAACTCGCTCCCCATCAATTCCATCACTACATGGGAGGAGTTGGTTAAGCAGTTCATGAAAAAGTTCCATCAACCAAACAAAACAGCTCAACAAATTGATGAAATCTTGAGCTTCAGACAGAAGCCTACAGAGACAATGCAAGAAACATGGGAACGGTTTAAAGGGATGTTAGTTATCTATCCGCACCATGGTATTCCAGAGAAGATGTTGGGACAACGATTTTATATGGGTCTGGCCGATAGTGTTAAGGAAAATGTTGATGCTTCAGCCGGTGGAGCATTCCTGAGCAAAACATGGAGAGAGAGCCAGATCTTACTTGATAAAATGGCACAAAATTCAGGGTGGACAACCAAAAATGCACCCATCACCCCAGTGGTTCACTCAGTGCCATTAGATCCATCCAACACTCTTGCTGAAAACATGGCCACTTTGATGACACAGATGAGCATACTCACCAAAAAGGTGGAGGAGTCAGGGCAGAAGCAGCAGGTACATATTGTGGATACTACCAATGGGGGCTTATGCACATCTTGCATTAGTCAACCACTTGGTAATCAGTGGAATGCTGAATGTGATCATACTCACTACCCCGAAAATATGAACTATGTGTCGAATTATGGGGGCCAAAGACAGGGTGGACAGAATTGGGGCCAACAAAATCAGCCGTACAGGCCACCTCAACATCAGCATAACAGTGGAAACATGGGAGCCACGTGACCTCACGGTAATGTGGCACCTTATCAAAGGCCGCAGGGGTATAATAATCAGAATTAGCAACAGGCTTATCAGCCCCCTCGGCAAAAACATGGGGGAGACAAGAAGATGGGTTTTCTAGACTTGAAGCAATGATGCAACATGTTATTGGGTCAACTGCCAAAATAAGTGAACGAGTAGATGCACATGAATCTGCTATTAAAAATATTGAAGTGCAAATGGGCCAGATCTGGATGTATTTGAATCATCGTCCTCATGGGACATTGCCTGCAGACACGCAGGTAAATCCTAAAGATCAGGGTCCAAAGCAGCTGATGGCAGTGAGTCTACGCAATGGCAGGGACTTAGACTTTGAGCAGGAAAGCGCTCGAGAGAGAAGACAGGTTGAGTCACTGGTACCAGTGCCGATTGAAATTGATGAGTCAACAAACCTGACTGAGGTGACAGTGCAGCCTACAGAAGGAGAACCCAACGCAGAATGAGGCTGAGAAAGAAGTTGAGAGATCCTAGGAACCGGTAATTGAGGTGGTAGCTGACAAAGAAAAATACCAAATCACTGGGAAGAAGAGACCTCCAGCACTATTCCCACAAAGGTTGGCCAATACCAGAAAGATGAACAGTATAAAAAGTTCTTGGACATGTTGAAACAAATACAGGTAAACATTCCTTTGATTGATGCTCTGGAGGAGATGTCTCGGTATGCCAAAATGATGAAGGACTTAATGTCCCGAAAAATTTGACTTCCAAGACTTGGCCACAATGACGCTTACTCAGACTTGCAGTGCTGTCGTGACCCGACCAATTGCGGAAAAGCTGTCTGATCCAGGGAGTTTCACCATTCCCTACACCATTGGAAATTTTGCCTTTGCAAAGGGACTTTGTGATTTAGGGGCCAACATTAATATTATTCCCCTGGCCATCTACAAGAGGTTGGGTATTGGTAGAACTAGGCCAACCTCTATGTTGTTGCAGTTGGCAGATAGGACGGTGAAAAGACCGCCAGGCATTCTTGATGATGTATTGGTGCAGGTGGGGAAGTTTTTATTCCCTGCATATTTTGTGATACTGGACTGCAGAGTGGATGAGGAGATTCCCATAATTTTGGGAAGGCCATTCTTGGCCACAGGACGAGCCCTTATTTATTGTGAAACTGGGAGCTCAATATGAGATTGAACGACGAAGAAATTACATTCAATGTGCAGAAATCCATGAGGCGACCAAGTGAATTCGCCAATTGTTCTCTTATAGATGCTGTGGATGTGATAGTGGAGGAAGATGACGAGTCCTTAACTATTGAGGACCCCCTTGCTGCATGCTTGATGAATTTGGGTGAGGTAAATGGGGAAAAATTGGCAAAATGGGTGTTAGCACTTCAAGGAAAATGGGTCTGGCCGAGGTCACTCGAGTTTGAGCCATTACACTTAGAAAAGAGAAAGACTCCGCCAGCCAAGCCATCTGTTGAAGAGCCACCCAAGATGGAGTTGAAGCCACTGCCAACCCATCTCAGGTACGCATTTCTTGGACCTAATTCTACTTTACATGTTATTATCTCATCCAATTTGTTAGATGTGCAGGAAAAAAACTCTTACAGGTACTCACTGAGTGCAAGACTGCCATTGGGTAGACCATGGCAGACATAAAGGGGATCAGCCCGGCATACTGTATGCACAAAATTCTGCTGGAAGATGGGCACAAACCTTCCAGGGAACACCAAAGGCGGCTGAACCCAAACATGAAGGAAGTGGTGAAGAAGGAAATCATAAAGTGGTTAGATGTGGGAATCATTTTCCCCATCTCTGACTGCAATTGGGTTAGCCCAGTGCAATGTGTCCCTAAGAAGGGTGGCATGGCGGTTGTAAAAAATGACAACAATGAGCTGATATCCACAAGAACCGTCACTGGCTGGAGAATCTTCTTGGACTACAGAAAGTTGAATCTAGCCACCCGGAAAGATCACTTCCCACTTCCCTTCATCGATCAAATGCTCAACAGACTAGCAGGGAGGTCTCACTTTTGTTTCCTGGATGGGTACTCGGGGTACAACCAAATTTCCATTGTCCCGGAAGACAGGGAAAAGACCTCCTTCACATGTCCCTACGAGATCTTTGCCTTCAGAAGGATGCCCTTTGGCTTATGCAATGCACCCGCCACATTTTAAAGGTGCATGATGGCCATATTCACTGACACAGTCGAGGATATCATGGAGATGTTCATGGATGATTTTTCAGTAGTGGGAAATTTATTCGAGAGTGCCTAGTAAATCTGACCCGAGTGCTGAAGCGGTGTATTGAGACGAACCTTGTGCTTAATTGGGAGAAGTTCCATTTCATGGTACAAGAAGGGTTATCTTTTTCGAGCAACTTACATAGGGGGTTGGCTATTTTGGAGAAGTATCTGATGAATCGCCGATTAAGCACAAGGTTCGTCTCAATACACCGCGATTCATCAGATACTTCTCCAAAATAGCCAACCCCCTATGTAAGTTGCTCGAAAAAGATAACCCTTTTGTGTTTTCTAATGATTGCAGGGTGGCTTTTGAGGAGTTGAAAAAGAGGCTAGTCACGACCCCGATCATTGTTGCCCCCGACTGGGAGAAACCATTCGAGCTCATGTGCGATGCCAGTGACTACGCAGTGGGAGCCGTATTAGGTCAGTGAAAGGAAACGATAATGCACCTGATCTACTACGCGAGTAGGACATTGAGTGGAGCTCAGCTGAACTACACGGTGACCGAAAAAGAGATGCTGGCAGTAGTGTTCGCCTTTGATAAGTTCATATCATACCTGATCGACTCGAAGCTGATTGTTTACACTGATCATGTTGCCCTCAGGTAATTTATTGAGAAGAAAGAATCCAAGACGCGCCTAATTTGTTGGGTGCTGCTACTACAAGAATTTGATCTAGAGATTTGCGGTCACGAAAAATTAAGTCGCGAACCATCTGTCGCGACTTGAAGGTGCTGAAAATGCAGTGGAAGCAGAGGATATTCTGGAAACCTTTCCAGACGAGCAGTTACTCGCCACGAGCATGGAGGAGGGGCCATAGTATGCATAAATTGAAAACTACCTAGCAAGTGGTATTGAGCCCTATGAACTCTTATCTGTCCAAAAGAAAACGTTTTATCGTGATTGCCGCAATTATTACTAGGATGAACCTCACCTGTTTAGAATTTGTATTGACAATATGATCTGGAGGTGTGTCCACGAGATAGAAAAATTATCTGTTTTGCAGGCTTGTCACGCATCAGCGTATGGAGGGAATTTTTGAGGAGTTCGAACAGCAACCAAAGTTCTAGAGGCCGAATTCTACTGGCCAACTGTGTTCAAAGATGCGCACCAATGGGTGAAGGGATGTGATGAGCGTCAAAGGACGGGGAACATATCCCATCTTCATGAGATGCCGATGAACCCGATTCAAGAGGTGGAAATGTTTGATGTATGGAGGATTGACTTCATGGGTCCCTTTGTCAGCTCCTACGACAATAGGTACATACTTGTGGCTGTAGACTATGTGTCTAAACGGGTAGAAGCTGCAGCACTCCCCTCCAATGATGCAAGGGTGGCAGTGGGGTTCTTGAAGAAAAACATATTCACCCGTTTTGGGATCCCAAGGGCCATCATCAGTGATGGAGGAACTCATTTCTGCAATCGTGCCTTTGAAAAGTTGTTAGCTAAGTACGATGTGCGCCACAAGGTGGCAACCCCTTATCACCCTCAGACAGGTGGGCAAGTTGAGGTGTCAAATAGAGAAATCAAGAGTGTGCTGACTAAAATGGTGAACGCCACAAGAACAGATTGGGCGAAAAATCTTGACGACGCACTCTGGGCCTACAGAACTGCATTCAAAACGCCAATTGGTATGTCGCCATACAAGTTGGTGTTTGGTAAGTCTTGTCACCTACAGGTAGAACTGGAATATCGAGCTTGGTGGGCACTGAAACAGTTAAATATGGATCATGATGCTGCGGGAATAAGTCGAGTCACTAAACTGCATGAGTTGGATGAATTCAGGTATCTTGCCTTTGAAAGTACGACGCTGTATAAAGAGAGAATGAAGAGGTTACACGATAAGAACATTGTGGACTGAAATTTCAAACCCGGAGACATGGTTCTGCTCTATAACTCAATATTGAGACTATCTCCGGGTAAACTCAAGTCCCGATGGTCTGGACCATTTCGTGTGGTCGAAGTGTTTCCCTCAGGTGCTGTAGAGATTGCTTCTGGAAAAAAAAGGTGCCCACACCTTCAGAGTTAATGGGAAGAGATTGAAACTATATGTGGGGATGGACGAGAACAATGAGATGTTTGTGGTGCTTCTTGATTAACCTCAGAGGTCGAGCGAGCCTTAAATGCGCTCATTCTGCGTCGTGTCGCGACGATAAATCAGGCGCTCCATGGGACGCAACCCATTGACTTGTTGTAATTGTCGTGCCACGACATTAACTAAGGCGCTGGTTGGGAGGCAACCCAATGTGTAGTGTTTATAGTGTAGGTGATGAATAGTTAAATTGTTGTAAGTACTAACATATGCATGTG
The DNA here is from genome assembly GCA_005239495.1 of Nicotiana undulata. Taxonomy (NCBI): domain Eukaryota; kingdom Viridiplantae; phylum Streptophyta; class Magnoliopsida; order Solanales; family Solanaceae; genus Nicotiana; species Nicotiana undulata. The sequence goes on along the minus strand of ML260526.1, from coordinate 1,050 downwards.
TGCGCGGGCGAAGGGTGGACTTCAGCCACCCCAAGGAAAAAGTCAGAAAAAAAATGAAGTGTGGTGAAGCCTGGACTAGCGCGACCGTGCTATGAGCGCACTAGTGACTGCGCTAATGGCATTATACACTGCCTCGTTCAATCTTCACTAGTACGGTCGCGCTATAGGCGCGCTAGTGACCGCGCTAGTACCGTCACGACCAGGTAAGTTTTCTTTTAATTTTTTTTATGTTTATTTTTTTCTGTACTTTACCCTAACCCACCACTACCCCACGACCCCGCATCTCCCCCTTCAATTAAAATACACTTTCTCCTAAAACCCTCCCTCTTCTTCTACTATTCTTCTTCCTTCTCCTAAACAAAAACAAGAACCCCGCTCTCTTCTCAAGCCCAAGCTCTTGCTCACTCGATCCCCATAACCCAACTCTCCACTTCTTACTCCCTTCACACCACAGGTATGTGTCTTTTTTTAGTTTTTAATTTGGTAGTTTTTCTTTTTCCTTTGTTAAAAGTTGTAGCTTTTTCTTCTTGTTTGGTAGAAATACTTGGTAGTGTATGATTCGTATTGGTGGGTGATGGTATTTGGGGATGTTGTACGTCTTGATTTAGTTGGGTGATGTTTGGGAAATTATGGTGGTAATTGGAATCTACACTTGAATAATTGGGGGCTTGATGTGCCGAAGAATTTCGGCACATTTAATACCATATTGCTTAGATTAGGGCTCGTTTCAAGAGCATTTACTCTTATTAATCGTAGAATTTTGGTATTTTGCAGTACACAAGGTGTGAACACTCAATACCATGCAAAAGGAAGGTAAAAGAAGAGAAAAGAGAAGGAAAAGGGTCAAATGCGATCTCATCTTCAACATGCGAATCGCATTTCAAACCTGGGGGTCGCATACCGCAACAAAAAGTTGAGTCAAAATTAAGGAGTGAAATGTGGCCACATATGCGACCCCATATCCCAAATGCGAACCGCATTTTAATAGCATGTTCATCTGATGCCTGAAGCCACACTGCAAATGCGATGCATGAATGCGATCGCATACCT
>MDKH01057608.1:0-44549 GCA_005239495.1 Nicotiana undulata | reverse complement strand
TGTTACAAAACAGAAAACTAAATTCTGGATAACTGAAATGGATTTAATATTAATATTTTGTTAGGTCGAGGCCGAGCCGAGCGAGCGACGACGACGACGGCGCAACACTTGCTTTCTTCTCAACTCTTTATTAGCTAGAAGAAGAGCAATTGCTTATATACCCATCAAAAGTCTTTTCCTCTTCCTATGTGGAACAATTAAGGAGGAAAACTCAAATATTACTCAAATATTTCATTTTCCCCTCCATTTTCCATTCACCCATTTTAAACATTAATATATCATTAATTACTTAAAAAATCTCAACAGTTACTACTCATCCTACGTGATAGTATATGTGCCCGCGGCTGCAGAAGCCATGTTGAAGACATAGTTATATATTAGATAAAGAAATATAATTCCTCTAATAGTTACTCCTATAAGATTAAAAAAATATAAGTGTGATTTTTCTAATAGCTTAATTAACCTTTTCGGTTAGCTGATTATACACTTCAATATGATATCACAGAGACCTGGTTTTTTTTTTTTCAGTTTATGATTCCAGAAAATCTGCATCTATTGTTCTTGTAATCTGGTTTCAAGGCATGAAAGAAAGGGTCAAGCTTATACGCGTGTTAAGATAATCACACACTTCAATCGCGACTATCAAAAACTTACGTACATACGTCCTTGTTGCAGTTTACTTAATTATCTTTTCTAGTTGATAATACATATGGTTGTGCATAAGAGCCTGCAGCCTAAATCAGTCATAGTACTGCAACATACCCGAATACTTTCAACCATTTGACCACCAATATATTGCTAAATTTTCGTTGTAGGGAAAGAAGAAAATTAAAAGCCAGATGAGATATTTTGTGGGAAAAGTATTTGGATCAGTGCAGAAACAAGAAAACATTCCTACTTTTCAACCTTGAGCCAGCCGAAGACACTGCCATCTATCACTTATCTCTGGACTCCAATACATGACACATATTTTTACAACTATATTTAATTGAAAATCACAATTAATTGATATGCATTCTCACATTAATTTATGACTTAAATGTAATAAAATAGTATGGTTTGATATAAACACTTGGTTTCGAAAATCTTTTTTCTGCCTGAACCTTCCATATGTGGAGACTGGAGAGTTTGTATAGATATCCCATCGTGGCCCAAAAAAGAAAATTAAAATTATTAATGTCGAAAAAGTATGGCCGACACAGATGTCCATAAGAAGAAGTTCATCAAAAGAAAAATACAATGAACCATTGGATTTGTTCACTTGGTATGTTGTTAATAATTTTGTTGTAGGCCTTTAAGAGAATGATTGCGAGTAAATACGTCATATTCTTCCCCCTCTAGTGGTCATATTGCAAGCTTATTTAATTTCTCATCAACACTTTCATTGACTCATATACATTCATATGACTGTCACATTAATTTTATGTTGCTAAAACAAGATACTATTATATTGCGAATGTTTTACATTAAATATAAGAAAAAACATTTTGCTTTATTGACCTAATTTCGTACTACATCTTGCCATATAATTAACCTTCAGTTGTTTTTCATTTTCTGCTTCTTCCTCTTCTTTTTTTTCCTTGTCTGCTATGTAGATAAAGAATCTCCACCCAAAAAAAATGGAATTATTCTTCTTCTTTTCCAATCGGGACAGAATTCAAATCTCATAAGTAGATCAGATAGGAATTAACACACAAAAAAGCTCCAAGATCCAAAGCTCTAAAATTTACTAAAGGTATAATTATAAACACACGTACATGAACTAGCAGAGTTTAAATTTGAAACAGTGCACCATTTCGAAATCTTTCTCTTTATTTGATTGAAGAGGCCGGAAATTGCCATTTACGTTATCTTGAAATTGGAGGCTGGAGCTAGAGATTTTTTTGTATTATCTATTGCCATTCGTTAATAAAGGGAAAACAAGCAAGTTGGATGTTCCTTCATATATCATCATCTTATTAGTCCAGACAGAAATAAACATAATTCAACTTTTGTTTCTCTTTCTGTGAAACAATCTAAAAAAGAATCACTAGTCTTTGGTAAATGGTTTACACTTATCCTCCGTCCATTTATCAGATCACATACACATATTACGTCCATCTATCAGTCCTCCAACAATACATGTGACGTTATTTTTATTATTAAAAATACCCTTACGTTTAACGACAGATCAGGTGGCCTAGGGCTATGCATGGATCGGATTGGATCGGATTTAGCACATTTCGGATTCGGATTTCGGATTTTGGATTCTAGAAAAATGCAATCCGAATCCGATCCAAATTATATCGGATCGAATTCGGATTTTAAAGTTTGGATCGGATCGGATTTCGGATCGTAAATACCTCAATGTTGCAAACTAATATGTATATTTTCTTTGTAAAAGAGGCAATGCATTAAGAAAAAATTATGTTTATACAATTATGAGAGTACTATGGTGCCAATATAGCTAACTCTAGCAATTGTAAAGGTAATAACTTGGAGGAAGATGTAAAGAAAGTACTGATTATCCGAAATTAAAGTGTAGTATTTATACATTGCCTAATAATTTCGGATTTCGGATCGGATCGGATTAAAATATACCAATCCGAATCCGATCCGAAATCCAAAATTTTTATAAACACAATCCAAAATCCGGTCCAATCCGAATTCCAAAATCCGAAATTAAATGGATCGGTTCGGATTTTGGATATCGGATCCAAATGAACAGCCCTGGCCTTCAAATTAATGCAATAGGCACTCTATGTTGCCCATGATAAACGACCACTCCATAACCATCCGGAAAACTCAGAAGCTTCGGTTGGGGAATTCTTGTATGACTGTCAAATCCAGCCCATTTTCCCCGTTTTCACCACGATCTGTTATGCCGGAGTAATAGCGAGGGGAAGTACAATTTTCTATTTTTTATGCCAGAAAAAGAAACAAAAACAAAACTTCCAAAGCAAAGGATTCGGCCGAGGCATCAAAAGTCGCCGGAAAATTAAAGTCATACTTACTGTACCGGCAAGATCTGGTAGATATTTTCTCAAATTTTAACCGTTTAGGTAGAACTTTTCCACCTTTCTAGCAAATTGTATTTACTCCTTCAATTTTTAAAACTAATTATGTGTGTGAATATATCTTAATTAAACGAAGAACATGTACCGCGGTTCTGATGGATTTAGTTGTTAGGAAATTCTACTAGTAATAAATAGTACATCGACAAGACGCTTTTTTCCAAAATTTTCGCGGTATATGAATACAGATGGGGTGGTCTAGATTTGTTGTGGTTATGGAGGAAAATAGGGGTGGTGAAAATGGTGAAGGAAGAAGCTGCTAAGTATTTTTCTTTTTCTTTTTCTTTTTTAAGTTAAAAAATAGTTAGAGCGGGTCAAATAGTTGGAGCGGGTATAGTATACCCATATCTATTGTCAGACCCAATAAGCCACGTGGCCCAATCATGTGTTGCCAACTCATTAAAAGTGGGGCTCACATCTGTTGCCGTTAAGTCGAGGGGTAATTTTTGCAATAGAAATAACGATGAGAGTATATTTGGACGAATAGATGGACGGAGGGTATCTATAAACCAAAACAATAGGGGTAGTTTAGGCCCTTTACCCTTGCTAAAGCAAGATAACTAACTAAACAATACTTGTATCATGTTAAAGTTAAATCAAAAAGCTCCAACCACTAAATCATGGACCAAAGCATTAACTATACTATGATGTCTTGGCTAGTAGATCATGGACCAAAACAATACTTGCAGAATTTCTTAGAGAGTGCATTAAGGAAGAATATATATGAACTGAAACAGGAAAACAAATTGAAGTTTGCAGTAATATGCTTTCTTGGATATATAGGTGCTGAAAACAGGCAGATACATAGTGAAAAATGACAATTAGTAGTAGCACACCAAACAGACAGAATTAGAATTAGCTTTAGCTTAGATACTACTACTTAATATAAAGTAAGATAAACTGACAGAGTGATTCTGCTAACTAATGATGAGATTGCACACCTTGCCAAGCCCAAACAATTTCCTCAAGTGCTGGTCTAATAGATTGTGTCAACATATTTTGGTACTCGATCGCATCACCACCTGACCTTCTCAGCTCAACCAAGTAATAGGAGTCAGTAACTTCAAATATTTGCACATCAATGCATAGACTTCCATATTTTGATCCCTCTAATCTCAAAAATCCACCCTCTCTTTTCTTTATTTCAAGGTTTAGATTCCTGCCAACTTCCTCAAGCTTCGATATGATGACCGCAGCAGGCTTCACTGATGTGAATTGCAGTTCCTCCTTTTGATCATTTCTTATGAATAGACCAGACAAGTCAAACCCACTTGAAAGAGAGATGATATCAAATGCATTAAGATTCATGGGTTTTGCCAACTCTAGCTTTGCGTCAGACGAAGAGGTACTGTTCTTCAAATTCAAACTCGAAACAGCATCTCCATCTGCCATAACATTTTGGTTCTGTACTAGTTTGGTTCTCACGTGTCTGGATTCCAACCCTTTCTTAAACCAGGAGCTTTCCTTAATTTTGGCTATCGAAATCCTTGTATGAGGGTTTGGGTCGAGGATCCTAGAGAGAAGTTTACGCACTTCTAGTGGGAACCAATTAGGGCATTTGTATTCTGCCCTGCTTATCTTCCTATACATATTCATAAGATTTGAGTCATGGAATGGAAGATAACCAGCCAACAAGACAAATAAGATCACCCCACAAGACCAGACGTCAGCTTTGGCACCATCATATCCTTTTCTAGCAATCACCTCGGGTGCAACATATGCTGGCGTACCGCATGTTGTGTGGAGTAAGCCATCTTGCCGCTTAGACTCAGCCAATGCACTCAATCCAAAGTCTGAGACCTTTAGGTTTCCGTTCTCATCCAGCAGAAGATTTTCCGGTTTGAGATCACGGTGATAAACATCTCGGCTGTGGCAAAATTCAATGGCAGCGATCAGTTGCTGAAAGAACTTTCTAGCAACATCTTCCTTGAGCCTCCCCTTTGCCAGCTTGTTAAAAAGCTCCCCGCCTTTGGCATGTTCGATCACAAAGTAAATCTTAGACTTAGTTGCCATGACCTCATATAGCTGCAAAACATGTGGATGTTTGACCAGTGCCATAATAGATATCTCTCGTTTGGTCTGTTCTATCAATCCAGCCTTTAGAACCTTCTCTTTATCAATTACCTTAATAGCTACACCATGTCCAGTTTTCAGATTCCTTCCATAATAAACCTTAGCAAAGTTGCCTTGACCTAATAATCTCCCCAATTCATATTTCTGCATCAATACATTTCCTTTCTTCTCCATTTTCAACTAACAATCCTACCTTAAACTATAAATAATTCTTCTCCTGCTGATATGATTACTTCGTTTTTTTTCATGAGCAGGAGGCCTTGTTTCGGCGTTCAACCATCTGCAACAAGGCCGTGCTTCAGCACGACAGGATGCTTAAGCACCGTGGCTTCATTGTGCATCTGGCACGAGAACTTAAATGGCGTATGAGCTGCAAATTTGAAATCATTATGGAGAAAACAGAATAACCCCAATGCAGACGGAAAATCAGAGGCGTCTAAGAACCAAGAGGTGTCGTTCAACCCCATCTTTCTGCATCCCAAATATATTTGCTTTCAGTGATACGTCGCGAAATCTCTGAAAAATCACAAGGTAAGAAAAAGAACATCAGATCTTAGAACGATTCAATATAAGCTAAACGTAAAATGGAAAATTGGAGATATATAAGAAAAAGAAGCCCAAATTACAAGTGGGTGTACATTAAACATGAAATCATTATGAAGAGGCAGTAGCAAAAGACAATTATATCCATTACAGAAAAGAAAAAAATAAAGATGATACCAAGATCTGAATACATAACTTTTCAGCTATGACACCCTTGTACCACAAGAACACAAATGCAGCTAAAAGGTTTATATTAAAGATAAATACTACTCCCTCCGTTGCAGTTTTTGTGAACTTATTTACTTTTTGGTCCGTTTCAAAAAGAATAAACCCTTTCTAAATTTGGACAATTTAGCTTAAACTTTCAATTATACCCTCAATGAGAAGCTTTTATAACCACACAAATACTCTGGCCTTCTTTTTAACTTGTATAGGACCACAAATTTCAAAAGTTTTAAATTTTCTTATACTTCGTGCCCAGTCAACAGGTTCACATAAATTGGAACAGAGGGAGTATGTACTTCCATTTAAGTGATCACAAATCAAGCTGAAGAAGTTGTTCTATCACAAGGCCAGAATATGACTCACCAAGATAAATTATTTAGCTAGGTTTAGTCATATCATAGGCAAGATCTATTTCTCAATCTAGATTAGTAAAATTAGATTCTTTATATTTTGATCCTACCTAGACCAGCATACTGATTAGGAAAGGAGAGGAAAAAAACCAATTTAATCCCGGTCCCCTTCTGTGCCAGAAAGGGGTTCTTTTATTTTTAACAAAATATGAAAGAAAAGAAATATGTAGAAGAAACATGATGTATTAGATATAAAATCAAAAAAAAAATGAGGTGATGAGATAGGACTAACGCTTTTCAGATCAAATCCAGAACCGAAATTGGCATGAGCACATTCAAACAAAAAGGAAAATCATTCAGACGTCAGACCTCAACAGAATAATTTCTTCCCCATACCATCTCACCCACAAAACCCGGGGCCAACAAAAAGAAAAGGAAAAAAATTTGAACAAATGGTAAATGCTAAATAGTTGTAAATTCAAGAATACAAGGTGAAACGTTCACACATCATATACCCAAGACACAACATTATTTCTAACAAATGTACAGAATTTATCGAATTCTCTACCAATCATCAGAAAATGCAATTAATAATCCACAAGAAAAAAATATGAAAATGGATCAAGAAAGAAAATGGAAAAGAAGAAGAAACCTGTAATGGTTTAACGAAAGAGAAACTTTGTAGGAGAATACAACTTGGGAAGATCCGAAGCTAAGAGGGTAGAAAAATAGAGAAAAAGACAATCTCTGGTCGTAAATGTGTAATTTCGTGAATCTGTATTTTTGTAGGAAAAGCACAAATTAAAGCCGTTGTCTTAATAGTACAATTGTTGCAATGTTCAATTTGTTATGTTAATAGTAATTGTCTGCAAGTAAAAGGTAGGTAAGCTTCTGCAATCGGCCAAAATAGTGCAACTGTACCTTGACACGTGGTGGGCCGCTTCATGGAAGAGAGAATTAAGTATATACGGAGATAGGGGTGACGCTACGGTATTTAGATATTTCGGTTCGAAATTTTTGGTATTCGATTTCTTAAAATATTATACAAATATCGTACCTAATTAAATTCGGTATGGTTCGATTTTTATCCTTACGGTTTTGGCTTATTCCGTTCGGTAACTTCGGTCTATCCAGTTTGAATACTAACTAGTGCATAGTGTCGTAAATTATAATATTTTTAATTAAAGTACTCAAAAGTGCAAAACTAAAAAAGTTTTTTAACAAAAGTTTGTCCAAAACCATCAAATATCTACTCAAAGAGAGAAAAGTGTACATAAAGGAACACGTTTGATCATTAAAATGTCTTGTTACTTACTTGGAGTTAATTGATGAAATTAGAGAATAAAGGAAAGTAAAATTTTAGATTTTTTATATTTATAGTATACAATTAATAATATGTTTATTATGTAATATAATATATATTTTGGTATTTTATTTTAAATACCAAATACATACCAAATACTATTTTTTTTTTTAAAAATTAACCAAATACTATACCGAATATCAAAATATCGAATATCAAATACCAAAATAATCGATTTCAATACGATAATTCAATATTTACCAGATTATGACCATCCCTATTTAGAGATACGTTTGGTTTATGATTTAAATACGAGGGAACTATAATGCATGAATTATTTATATAATATATAATAATGTCAGGATTGTCATATAGTAATAAATAACAATATAAAATTATTATGCTACGAATAATACATAGATTGTTATGCAAGAGTTGCTAATTTATGGCTATTTTATTCATGAATTGTCAAGTAGTAGTATTTGATCTCACCACGTATTGATGATATTGGTATTCATATTTCATATTCTATCACCTATACATACATACATACATACATACATACACACATATATGTATGTATGTATGTATGTATATATATATATATCAGATTTTTGTAAAAAGGAGGAGCACAAATACCCTAGCGAAGAGGTGCGAGAGATTACAGTGATAGGTCTAAATAGAGGTAGAGGACCGAAGATGAATTGAGAAGAGGTGATTTGACAATACATCACATATATTCGGTGGACCGAAAATATGACTGTAGATATGAGAGCATGGAGATCGAGGATTAGGGTAGAAGGTTAGAGGTAGCCGAGCGATTCTTTTCTTTTTCGAGGGAAGTCGTGGTTCTAGTTTAGAGCAACTTATTTGCTCCATCTTCTCATCATCATCATCATTATTATTATTGGTGTTGTTGTTATTGCTATTGTTATTGTTATTGTTATTGTTATTGTTATGTTATTATTATTATTATTGTTATTGTTATTGTTATTGTTATTGTTATTGTTATTGTTGCTGTTATTATTATTATTGTTGTTATTGTTATTGTTATTGTTATTGTTATTGTTATTGTTCCATTCTATTTACTACTCTATTTTCTTCATAGCGTCTTTGCTCTTGTATGTTTCAAACCAGTTTTAAAGACGCTTTTCTTTAGCCGAGGATCTATAAGAAACAGCTTCTGCACCTCACACAAGGTAGGGTAAAGTTTGTGTACCCTCCTGATATCCCATTTGTGGGAGCACACTGAATATATTCTTTTTGTTTTAGTTTTTGTTGTTGTTGTTGTATATTAGAGTTTTGCAATTTGGCATTTGATTTTTGATATTAGATTTTGCTAACTTATACGATTTTTAATACCGAAACTCCACGTTATATTAATTACATAGGGATTATATTAATTATGTAGGATTTATACCAAAAACTTAATATTGTATAAGTAGTAAAATTAATATTTCTTTTTTACCGAAATTACCCATTAGAGTCCATGCATATATAATTTATTCCTTAGGCGCCTAGGAGGGAAAAGAATATTACAAACAAATCTTCTTTCAATTTTTTTTGTGCAAAAGTGGGTAGGAATATTGAACAGCTTATTGGGGAAGATGAGAGATTTAAAATGTTTATTTCTGGGCCACGCTTTACTTTTATATGAAAGCTTCAAAACGATTATCCTAAGTCATACTTTTCTTTTTTTATTTTTCTAAATTTTCATATTGCATTAAACCATATAATAGTAGGGCATGGTAACCTTATTGAAGTAATTTTTCAGCCAATCAACTACATACAGGTGAAGAAGACAAAAGAATTTGAGAAGTTCAAAAGACAAGTCCAACTCATAGTTGAATCAAAATTAAGATGTTTCTAGGAATTTGAATGATAGAAGAAGAAAAACGCACAATATAATAAAAGCCATGATTATCACAACCTCAAATTTTGTTCGACGGCTCTATGATTTTTCAAGGTTGCATTATAAAAGATTTAGATGTTGACATCTCCGTATCATGCCAGGAATCCCCCAAACCCCATATTTCCCCATAAAAAATAGTAGGAAATAGTTGTGAAATTTTATTTTGAGGTAATGTCTTCACAAATACTGTAGATGAAATGAAATAATGTAGACCGTTTCTAGAAAAAAAGGTATCTTTGTACAGATAGCCGGTCAGATTTATTATTTATTTTTTCTAATTAACGAAAATACATCTAATTCTAAATGCTGCTTTGAAATTACGAGCCAAGTAATAACTGGTCATCAATTATGCTAGTAGTCCCCATTGTAATGTGTCATAATCGGAAATTCAGAATTTGTTGATTGATCAGATTTTACATTAAATACAGACACATTTAATGCGATTAAACAAGCCCGATGCAACACTTTAATTTTTGCTTATTCAAGACTCATACTCTACCTTTGCACCACTTACTTATAACCTAGTAGAATTGTGATCGATGACTACGTAAATAGACGGTATTTTCAATCTGATCTTGCTGCCACAATCTTGAGATTTAACTATTTGTCGCTCCAATTCATATATATATATATAAAACAGTAGAATTGTGATCCAGAGTTAGATTCCCACAGCAGCATTTCCCCTTTTTAATCTTCCTTCTCCATTATTCACTGGTCCACACCCGTTCCCATAATTTAAAAAAAATAGAAACAATAAATAAAGTATTTTGGTCCGTTTATGTAATCTTAAAGCTAGTTAATATTTTAAAAGGCATCTTTAGAAATGAGTTCATTTTAATTTGGCAAATAATTTGCTTTGCTCCTCTGTATTTTATATACTGGTGTGGCCATGGGTTGGTGGAGATTTGGTAAGGGGGCCATTTTCTGTTCACCATTTGGCCCCAAATGAATGAAGAATTCAAAAAATAAGACAGAAAGGAAGCAGATTTTAATGAATGTCTTGTATTGGTCATAACCACTTGACAGATTGTTCATCTTCAAACTCTTGTCTGTCCTTGATGTGATTGTAGTCACAATAACTACTTCGTTATCTTCCAAAAAAGTTGACTAGTGCACAACTCCTACTTAGCCCACCACCTGTCTGGTACCCCAGAAACACCTAACAGCTCCATTATTCAAAGTGTAAAGAATAAACTTCTAAATTCTAATGATCCTTGGCCAATACTTAGCTTAAGAGATGCGTGGCAGCTGGAAAGCAAGTCACAGGGGGGAAGAGTTTTAAAAAGCAGCAGCAACCAAAAAATAAAGAATTAGATACCCCTCTGTTAAGCAAGGTAGGTGGAGTTCAACTTCAATATTTAAGCTCAGTTACTAAGTACCTAGCTTTAACTTCAGTCTCAAGTAGAGTAAACAGACTTCATTTCAGCAAAAATACTTTTGAAGTGTCTCCTTTCTTTGTTCAGATAAGCTTTAATACAGAATGACAAATTAAAAAATGGAAATGCTCGTGTCAAATTAGGAACAAGTTAAGATTGATGACCAACTAATTGACTTCTAATACCTAAGTCCTTTAGCAATCTCAAAGAAGTGAGCAACATTTTCCTCTGGTGTGCCTACTTTGATGCCATGTCCAAGGTTCAAAATATGTTTCCCTTTACCAGCTTTCTTGACAGTATCGTTTATTCGGTTGGTGATAAATTCCTTTGAGCCAAAAAGGACACCAGGATCCACATTACCTTGTACGGCTATATTAGGACCGAGTCGTCTCCTTCCATCAGCCATATCAACTGTCCAATCCAAGCTTACCACATCTACACCTGTCAATGGTAGTCTCTCGAGCAAGCCACCAGATCCACTTGCGTAAAGAATCAGTGGGAGATTAGGATGGGTTAGTTTCACTGAGTCCACTATCTGTTTTAGATAAGGCAGACTAAACTCTTCAAAATCGACTGGGCTTAGCTCAGTGGCCCATGAATCAAAGATCTGAACTGCTTGAGCTCCACTGTCTGCTTGGTAACGGATATATTTAGCCATAGAGGTCGCAAACTTTTGAAGGAGAGCATGCAGGACCTAAAGTAGCAACAATAGTTGACAACATTTTAACATCAATAAGCTACTGCCAAAATACTCTGTCTTTAAATATAAAACATGAGTGCGATACATGTAATTAAATTTTGGTCCTACCAATAAACATTTCATTCGTCATGTTTCCAGTTGATTCTTCTCTATAAGGATAATATGACATTGAATAAGGTTGGTTCTTCTACATATATCATCAGTATAGAAGAGGAATGTGCTGTTTTCACCTTAATGGCACTTCCAAATATTTGAGCTCACATTATGAAGCATGACGAACAAGGCTTGTCGCTATTTCAGCAGTCTCTCTCTATTTTTGTTCCTAGTCCAGGGGATGGGGCCAGATTGAGGTAGAAATATGCAAAATTCCAAATTTCCCTATAGAGCAAGGTATTTAGAAATATGCATACCGACCCCATAAGATTTGGAAAGGTGGGCAGCGCCTTAGAGGTAAAGATCTAGAGGTATTGTTGTCATTGGTTCCTAACAGAAAAGAGAAGAAATGAAGCAAATGGCAATAATGAAACTTCTTTTCACCTTCTTAAACGTGTTCTGCATGGGTCAATAGGCAAAGTAAAGAGATGTGATCTCAGCCTACACTGAAAACTGCACTTCTCCTTCATGAATCGTTCTAAAAGCCATTTCTCTCTAAGTTTCCCTCTCTTTTTATCCCTCGCTTGCATCTTCTGTGAACATCAAATCCGACCCTTTCTGTTCTGATAACATCAAGTAATGAACCTAAATTACTTCAATCTGAAAGATTTTTCCTAACACTTCAAGGCTTAGACCTTTTTTTCTCAATTTTTCCTTTGGCTGTCAAGTATTGTCATATCTAGGAATCAAAATAAAAATCCTGTAAAACTCAAGGCCTTTATATACATAATAACTCGGCTCAACGCTAGAATAGTAAGATTTAAGCCACTAACAGTAATAACAAGAGTATGATTGGCACAAATACTCATAAAAGGAAAAAAGAGTATTAATTATGCACGTATTTTCAAACCTTAGGAGGCTGAATGGCAGATTTTTAAACTTTAATTAGTTCAGACGTAAAATACATGAAGATTAAAAAGGCATAACAATTTAGCTCCAATTTAGAACTACACGAACACAAGACTCGTTCCTGGTGTTAATTGACAAACACCAGACCTGCCCTTCCCAAGAAAACGCAAGCCAAAAAAGTATGGAAGAAAACTCAAAAATGAAGTGACATGCCTGCTAATGAAAAAATTACTGTCATTCCCGGTCAGTGGCTATACCAACGAATTCTTGTTCACTTGGTTGTTAGTCGGTTCGGGTGGTATTCCGGAAGTTTCCTACTTGCATCCCGTTTTGGTCTTGCAGCTATTTTTAAAATATATATATAAGAATCCCTTTTTTAGAAGAAAGATTATATATATGTAGCTTCTGAGAGAAATCTCATAATTGCTGCTCTTAGTTGGGGACACGAGACCCTAACTAAAACAGAAAAGGCAGGAAGAAGAGGCCCTCGCTCTATAGTAACCGATTCACTCCCCATTCTCTCTTAAATAAATAAAGCTCGCCCTGGGTCGGGTCTTTCCCTGTTGTTCTGTTCCCGCCACGAGAAAGACGCACGGAAGAGGTATTCCCAGCGCACGGAGGATCCGTTGAGAGTTCTTATGATTTATCAAGTTACGGGGGGAGACCAAAAAAAGGAGAGTAGATTGGTTGGTTTTTCCGTGGCGAAGCCAGGATTTTTTTCAGGGGTGTTCAAACTTGAAATAAGTAAAAACAAATCTGACAAAGGGTTTTCAATATATGCTATGTACCTCTAAAACATAATATTTTACCTATATACGTAGTGTAATTTTCTGATAAAGGGTGGTCAATTGACCACCCTAACCATAGTGTGGCTTCGCCCCTGGTCCCGTTACTCGAAAAAGAATTTTAGGTTTTACTGTTTTCTCCACAGAAAATGGTGTGAGCCTTAAAACATCAGATCCTTATGATCTATACGCATAATAATATCACGCAGTAGTATATTAGAGATGCTTTTCTAATCGAAAATCAAATTAGTCCCGTGGCCTCCAAATATCTACCACATCCTGTTCCCTTAAAACAACTGATCAGCATCCACACATCAAGGGCTCAACAATCCCTAATTAAAGTTGCTCTAGAAGCTAGACAAAAGGGAAATTTAAGCTGAGATCTCTCGCTAAATAGTCTCAATGGATGGTGAACTTCGATAGATGTTCAGGATACAAAACATCAACTACAGAAACAAGCTATAGTTATAAGTGTATGTGAGTTGCAGGCTTCTTCAAAAATCAAGTATTACGAGTTCACGATATAGACACTTTGGTTTAGTGAAAATTAGTAATAGCAATTATAAGTTACCTTGGGCTCTGCAAAAGCTAATCTCTTTATCTTTGTGAAGTTCTTAGAGGAACCACCTTCAACCACATATGACGCCAGGGTAAAAGGTGCTCCAACGAAACCAAGAACTGCTGCTTGATTATTGACCTAGACATGCAAAAGCAATTTCTAATTAAATCAACATAATAGGACACGACGTGACAGTGACAGCTAAGAGATAGCAGACTATAACTAATGTAACTGATTTTAAGCAAAGTCCTAGAGTTGTTTTAGTATATGTTTACAAACTTTTGGCTGGTGATATTAGGGCCTAGGGTCTCATATGATACAAAAGAAAAGAGATGAGCATAAAAGCTCAATTGTTCAATCCATTGATCATATATTAAATATACATAATGCATATGAATTCTCCATACTGTTACGTGAACAGAAAATAATAAATAATCATTTGTACAGTAATGTATATAGTTCCTCTAGTTCAACGGTATCCTGCTACAAAAGAGCACCAGGTATTTTTTCGGAAGGAAAAATAGGATATTCTCTTTGGAGGATAACAAAATAACTCCATGTAATAGCAAAATCTGCCTCAGGTATACTTGGAAAAGATTTTAAACGTGAAGGGGCAGAATAGTCATTCCTGCCAGATGATCTCCTAAAGGTACAAAAGAAATGTGACGAAGTACCTCTTTCCGCAAAATTGTTAATGCTTCTCCAACATATGGAACTGATTCTTCAGGAATGAATTCTCTAACTTTCTCAACATCAGCAGCTGTTCCCAGGGGATCAAATATGACAGGACCCTTCCCCTTTATAATGTCGAAAGGGATATTCATCCCAGAAAGAGGAGTAAGAATGTCTGAAAATAAAATGACCTGCCACAATAATACCATGAAAGAAACAATCAAATCAAACCATTAAGCATAATAAAAATGAAAATACTAATTTGGGAACAAAAAACGTCTAAAGATGGTGATTCTGATTATTGAAGAAAAGACTGCAATACCTAATGATGCATACATATTTTCTATCAAAGACGTGCTGAAGTAGGACATTAGTAAGGAATCTTACCCCGTCAGGCCTGAATACTTTCCAGGGTTGTAGGGAAATTTCTACCACAAGATCAACATTCTCTGATCTATCACGGAATGATGGATACTTCTCGCAGAGGAGTTGATAGCTCTATAAAAAATTTAAAATAAAATAATTAGACAGAACAAAAAACAAAAACGTATACCAAATGAACCTAAGGAAGCAAAACTAGGAATTTGAAAATTGCCAAGGTTTATGGCTTTATGGTCCATAAAAATCTGAGTAGGTCCTTTCTGATATTACTCACTTCTCCAAGAACAAGTTCAACAAAGCATCAAAACAATGATCTCCTAAGTCCCATTTTGTTCTTTTACTCTCTGACACAAGGTGCAAAGTAGCAGACACAGAGGGTAAAATGAGAAAATATCGGTTGAGATGGTGTGCACATGTCATATGCTGATGCCCTAAGGAGTAACAATATAATGATTGAAGGTGATAAGAAGAAGGTAGACACAAAATCACTTGGCAAGAAGTTATTGCAAAAGACCTACAATTTCTTAGGACCAATGTGAACTTAACAAAGAACATAATACAATGAAAGCATACAAGTTGGAGTCAAACATGTTGGAATTGAGAAGCACCTAAAATATGAAGCTATAAACCTGCCTTCATATACCTCCCTGCTTGTCTCATAAGCCAAACTGGAGGCCTTTCTACTTGTTTACCCCGTACAGCATCAAGCAACAAAGGATCTGTTGCACTTATAGCTTTTGGTTCCGCAACACTTCCTGCAACTTAAAATAAATATAGAGAATTCAACCAACTTAACAAGTTGAAGGTACAATTGCATAGAAAATGTGGGAATAAATAGCTCTAACTCTAATCAATATAGATGAAATTGCAAAATACTACTACTAAGATGAATTGGTAATGAAGACTAAATTGGCCATTGCATAATTGTGAATGTGAAGACATACTAATAGCATAACAAAGACTGAATCATAATAAGCTAATCGGATGAAACAAAAACGGAAATGCAGAAGGTTACCTCCAGCAGAGCAACAGATTCTGGGGTTGACATTAAAAGTAGATTTAGAGGAAGGAGATATAGAAGAGAAAGAGTAAACAGAGCTGTAATTACAAGACATCATTTTTTTTCTTTTGCATCTCAAAGCAGTTGGAAAAAGAAGAAGAAGAAAAGTAAAGGGTCAAAGGAGATTAAAGAATAAAGATAACGGAGAGCAGAGGGACAGTATTAGGAAATCTACGTTGACGAATGGCAAACGTTTCCGTAGGCCCGCTTTCCACTCCAATCCAGCATGGTCCAAATCCAGCATACGTTATCCACTGTATGCTGCTTCTATTGGCTTAAAACCAAGTGTATCGGTCAAAATTAGGACAAGTTTAGCGAATATAAACGGATGGGCTGTGGCCGAGGTTAAGGCTTTATTGTGGGCTGGGCCTAGCCCGGGACCGGCCCACGCCCTCGACCCCATGTGGTCTTTTGGGCTAAATGGGCCGGCCCGTGGCGGTCCGGGCCAAGGAGCTCATATGGGTCGGGCCTCTACATATAAACCGTGAGTCCGGGACCGTTTAGTCCAGGACCGGCTGGCGGGCCTGGGCCGGTTAGAAGTTTAAAAGCTAGTTGTTGGCCTGCCAATTTAGTCGTTTGACTTTTAAAAAAATAGCCAAATGGCCCCCAAACTTTGTTTTAACTCTAAACTTTTTATAATTATACATTTTTCCTATTCTCAACTATAAATACTCCCTCATTCTTTCATTTTTACTCACAAAATCATCAATCTCTCTCTAATTTTCTTCTATTATTGCTTACTTTATTATCTTTATTATTGCAATTTGTGAAAAATTATGAAGTTGGTGAATTGAAGTATTCAAGTCTTCAACATTATACAATTTTCAAGAAGTTGTTCGTCAATTCGGTAAACTCGTTCCAACTCTTAAGTTTTAATATTATAGTTTTGTTTGTTTTAGTTTGTATAATTAAAATTAATATGAATATTTCTTTGAAATTTTTTTTGGTGGTAAGGGGAAATCTAAAATTGGTGAATCTAGTAGCCAAGCTATTACTCTTCCCCCGGCCCCGGCTCCCCGACCCAGACCTGTTACCCGTCCTCCTCCACTTGTTATTCTTGATAGTGATAACCCTTGTTTTCAATTTACGATAGTCAATTTTACCATGATATTGCACCAGGTCAACAATTAAATAATGAATATATGAATGTTCTTTATGGCAATCCAATTATCGATGAAAATGACAAGGAAAATGATGATTTAGATGAAACGCAACCGGATTTAGATGATACACCTATTAGTCCTGATGTTAACCAAACTAATAATAATCCAAATGATGCCTCGCTTGACCCTCTATAGTAACCCCTACTTTTAATAGACAACCTTTTGGACGGTGCGAAACATCTCTTGTTTGGCACTTTTTTACTCAACTAAGAGATCAAAATAAGGCTAAGAGTAAAACTTGTGGGACTTTGATGGCTCATAAATTTACTAGAGAACGTAGCAGTATGGGTAGTTTGACTAGACACATAAAGAAACACCCTAAAGATAAAGATAGCTGGCTTCAAATGAAAGTTAGGCAAGAGGGGACAAGTGTAGGTACTCAGGTTAACCCTAGTACCGGGTCAAATCTAGTTCAACCGGGAATTAACATTGTTACCTGTGGCATTTTATATTACGATTCAAATAAAGATCGTGAAGAATCGGCAAAATAGTTAATGTTATGTGCTTACCCTATAATTTTCCCTCTAACCCTCACTTTGTGCATTATATTAGAAGAGTTTTTAATCCTACTTATAAAGGATGGTCTCGCACAACCGTAAAGGCTGATATTTATAAATATAAACATGAATATGAACAATATTCATCAAAAATTGTAAGTGATCTTCAAGAAGGCTTCCATGCGCCCTTGCCCACCAAGATCTATAGTTAGACAATGTAAACTTCTTCATATTGGACCCAAAAGGAGGAAATACCGCCCTCGACTTAGATCTAGTCAACACACAAATCCGTGCAAGTCTTAACCCTTCTTCTAATGAAGCCTCACGAAAATCTTGTTCCAAGTTACTAGGGGTGTCTTGATAAAAAACAAATTTGCGGCTAAATCGATGAGGGTTGTAAGGTTCAATAATAAAGTTGACTATGTCCCTCAAAGGAAGATAATTTGAGCGAATACTCATAAAGAAATTTAACTCGAACTCATATGCCTTACCATCGTCATAGTAGTGGTACATATCAGATCTGCGGGCATTGTCAAGTCCAAATGATATTTTCTCCATTATGAATATGCTTCTTTGCTTCCTCTTTCCCAAAATATCTAGCAGCACCTTCACCGGAACATGTGGCCATGAGAGGAACAGTTGGACCCCTTTGCATACGGAAAATGAGTCTTAAAGGAATGGGCTAATCAACCATATACATAATGAGCTGGAAAGCAAGTTTGAGCAGGATCAAGCAACGAACACTTTGAAAATATCGTTCAAACCTTTATATATTCTGGCTAAGACCGGGACTGCAAGGCTAACTTTTCATTTACAAGCAAGATGACACGCAATCTTAAAGGTCCGAGGACGAATGAAGTCACCATCTTTTGAAGGGAGCACAAAAATACATAACCAACAAAATAGAAAAGCAGTCAAGTATGTCTCGTCTTTCTTGTCACCCATTACTCCTAGCTTATGAAACAAATCTTCTTCAACAATCGACCAATTAACTGCTTCCTCTAAGACCCCGGTAGGATTGTGTGTGGATTTCAAACGAGCAGACTTCTTTTCTTTCTTTAAAGGGGGTTGAGTATACTTCATTGTCTTTCTGCACCAGAACTCTACCCATTTTTTCGCAGAAACCTTTGGATCGTTGCTACCTCCCTCTCGGAGCTGATGGAAGGCATCAAACAAATGTTCACATGTCTGGGGAAGAAACCTTCTCCGGTTGTCGTACGTGCTTGTAAGCTCTTCAACATTTGGCACAACTTCCTCATAAGGAGATTTTGTTATAGGCAAACCACCGATCTTATACAAATACCAAAGTGATATGGATAGTTCTCCAGCAGAGGTAAGCAATGTGTTGGTAACAGGGCACCATGCCTCACAGAAATCCTGTATAATGTTCGTATTACGGTCATATGTGAAGAGTGAAGCATATACTATGTCATAAATTCTTGCACTTTCCAGTGTCAAGCGACACCTAATTAAGACATCTTCTGCCCATTCCCAGTAGCCAGGAACGTAATGAAATTCACCGCCGAACGGAAAATCATTGCCCCAACAAGTTTCCTCGTTAATAATTCGACGCCCTAGGCATGGTAAAGTACTCGCAAAATTCCAAGCATGATGAGTAGTGGTGCAAAGCATCCATGTCTTGGGAGGACGGCTATTGTATTCAAGCATCCAGTCTGCCAAATAAGGTGGGTCCCTCAAAGGTACCCATGAAGCTGCAGCGTATTAGCCAATTAGTGACCTATCAACTGGTAACATTGTCTCCACCTTGCTTACCTTATGGTCCGAAATAATAAGGCATTGCGGATTAGAGGAAGAAATTCTTGAGTCTTTGAAGTAAACCATGTTTAGACTGCAAAAAGAAAGAAAAGTGTTTATTAGCACTTAACTTAGAAATGCGATATTCGTGGCCTTAAATTCATAATATAATGTGTCATATCTCAAGACTAACCCTACCAAGCATGGAAAAGGCAAAGTCTTTGGCTTGGACGGTGTAATGGTCTTTGCCACAGATAAAGAAAGTCAAATTCTCAAATAAAATGAAGTCTTTAGCTCAGACGATGTAATGGTATCGCTTCAGACAAGATTAATCTTTGGCTCAAACACTGTAATGGTCTTTGTCTCAAATAAAAGTAAAGTCTTTGGCTTAGACAATGTAATGGTCTTTGTCACAGATAAAGAAAGTCAAGTTTTCAAATAAAATGAAGTCTTTAGCTTAGACGGTGTAATGGTCTCGCTTCAGACAAAATAAATCTTTGGCTCAGACACTGTAATGGTCTTTGTCTCAGATAAAAGTAAAGTCTTTGGCTTAGACAATGTAATGGTCTTTGCCACAGATAAAGAAAGTCAAGTTTTCAAATAAAATGAAGTCTTTAGCTCAGACGGTGTAATGGCCGATCGCTTCAGGAAAAAAAATTAAATCTTTGGCTTAGACAATGTAATGGTCTTTGCCACAGATAAAGAAAGTCAAGTCGGTGTAATGGTCATCGCTTCAGGAAAAAACATTAAAATCTTCGACTTAGACGGCGTAATGATCCTTGCCTATGATAAGTACAATCTTTGGCTTAGACGGTGTAACGGTCTATGCCTACGATAAAATAAAATTAAATCTTCAAACAAGATTAAGTCATTAGTTTAGACGGTGTAATGGTCTTCGCTTCAGACAAAATCAAATCTTTGGCGTAGACGGTGTAATGGCCTTCGCCTTGGACAAAAAAAAGTTTCCAGCTTAGACGTTGTAATGATCTTCGCATCGGAGAAAATAAAGTTTTTGGCTTAGACGGTGTAATAGCCTTCGCCAGACAAGGTTGCATGACAAGCAAAATAACAAAAGAAAATTTGCAGAAAAGAGGTACATAAACCTGTGGGAAGATATAAAATAAAAATATATACATTTTCTAATTGATTTTATACGGTTAAGAAGGAATTCAAGAGATTCTCAAAGACATGTCAAGTTGGCTTTAAGATACTATGAGAGTATTAAAGCCAAACAAATACTAAATGGACATGAAAGATGCAATACAAGTTCAGCTAAAGGAAATACATTTACATGCACCGGAATGAACCTCAAGATTTTAAAACCAAAGAAAAGAAGCAAAGACAAATACATAAGCTATAATACGACAAATGCTAAAGTTTACAGTGTACTTGGTTCTACTGGAAGTTGTCGTGAACTCAACAAAAAAAAACATTGGCTGCGAAGTCCGAACAGTTTTATTCAAAAAGAAAAAGAACGATAAAACCATTATGAGCTCCTACTCCAAAGAAGCAACTGCTTATCATTTATAAAAAGGAGAAGAGGGAAAAATCTGAAAAAGAAAAAAAAAAGATAAATGCAAATACTGGTTTTGGAGAGTGCCACGTCACCGTCTGTTGGCCTTGCTTTATATTATTATACAGATTATAAAGCTAAAAGAGGCCGAAAAGAGGAATATCAATGTACAGTTAGAAATTATTGGTGCTTAAAACCAAAAGTAACAATCATTGGCGGTATTCTACACAACAATTTAAAGATGGATATTGTCAAATGAAAGTTGTGATAAAATTTGAAAGTGTACGGGAACATGACAAAAGGTTTGAAAGTGATAAAATTTGAAAGTGAACTCCTTACTCTTCCCCAGTTTGCCAAAAGTACCGGTATTGTGAATTTTGATGCCAATGTTTCTTGTTTATATAGAGCCAATAATTAGCAGTGTTCTAGATGGAGTAGAATTATTATGAATATCTATCCTTATTTTACCAAGCTCGGGACTAGAGGAGTATTTTTGGAATTTGAGGTATCGCTACAGAGGTTGAAGTTGGGAACGGAGACATACCAGAATAGGATGAATGGGAAACACTCAAGGGGAGGAATCCAAAGTTGTAGTCCTTGTTCACTTGTTCAAATTCAAATTAGCCGTTCTCCCTTTTTTTTTCTTTCTTTTTGTTTAAATGCAAAGTGTGTGTGTGTGAGATAGCGTAGGAGTAGTGATGATAGGGATTTTGCGAAGGGGGTAGGGTTACTTTCCTGGAGAGTATTCGGTGGATAAGTGACTGCATAACATGTTATGCGACCAAATACTTGTTATGTGGTAGTTTTACTCTGGTTACTCATCGTTCACAATGCGGTGCACTTTGCGATCGCATAACTAAAATGCGATTCGCAAAGTGCACGTCTTCACCGCATTCCAGCCACCCATTTTTGCCAAAATATATGTCCAGTGTTGCGACCACTATACGGTCCGTAATGTTAAAATGCGATTGCATATGTGTCGCAGACTGCCCAGGATTTCTTTTCTTCCCTTTCACTCGCAATTTTAGCCTGTTTTGTGATCTTTTGAATCACCTGCTCTCTAACACACACTTTAAATTGCTCGATTAAACCTCTAAGGATCCTATTTTATATGATCAAATCGGGAAGTATTAAGATAACATCAGGATGTCTTCTTGCAATGACATAGCAAGAAGTTTACTGGATAAGTTCGGAAAGAATCCTTAACAATTTTGGACTGTCGTGAATCCCGTCTTTTGACAAACTCAATAAACGATCAACAAGATTATTTCCTCAAAATAAGTAGGGTGTAAGTTTGTATGAGAGTTTGATTGAATATTTACGTTCTTACAGAAAAGAAACACATCCTTTTCAAATTGGAAGACAAGTGCACATGAAAATAACGTAATGGAGAAATAAATGCATCATACAAAAGTGGCTAACTGAAACTTTGTACTCCATGGCCTTTAAAATATTATCAGATTCTCGCGTGAAGCCACGTACTCCAAATAAGTGGAAAAATAGTGATATTCACGCATACTTCAAGTCTAGTCTTAATAAAAAATTGATAGACTTAAAGTAGGGGCATTTATAAACATGTAAATTTTATCGGATTTAAATTCGTAAAATAATTTGGACCATATTAAATTCAAGATACTGACCCAATCAAATATTGTGGCTATCAAATTGGGTTAATTACTTAATTAGTGCATTTAATTGGATTACAACTTAAATGATAAGCCCACTTCATTAGCCCAAGGTCCAAATGACTATTAGCCCATCTTAAAGCCCATGCTCATGCCACATGTCAAGTGATGTGGCAATCCAAGCCAAAAGAACAAGCCAATAAAATCAAGACACATGCCAAGTGACGTGGCAATCCAAGACAAATAAATGAGCCAATTAAATCATGACATGTATCAAGTGATGTGGCAATCCAAGCCAAAAGAACAAGCCAATAAAATCAAGACACATGCCAAGTGACGTGGCAATCCAAGACAAATAAATGAGCCAATTAAATCATGACATGTATCAAGTGATGTGGCAATCCAAGACAAATAAATGAGCCAATTAAATCATGCCAAGTGTCTGAATGGTATTGGTCAGTTCAAACGGACCAATCAAATTGCAGAGCCACACCACTCCTTACAACTATAAATAGAGGTCTTCATAAAGCTAGAAGACACCAGAAGTTATAACAAGAAGCAAGCATAGAGCTCGTGGATCAAACACCGCAGGTTTCCCTACAAGCTACAAGTTCAAGCACTCAAGCTACAAGTTCAAGTTCAAGTCAAGATCAAGAACGAAGGCAAATCAAATACAATGGCGTTCGAGATCAAGTTACTTGTTCATGATAAAATCCAACTCCAAGCCCAAGAAGAAGATTCAAGATTAAGCTTTACAAGAACCTTGAATCAAATCAAAATCAAGCTCATCAAGATACTTTACATTCTTGAAGAATCAGAGGAATACCATAGAGATTGTAACACTTTTATTTATTGAAATCAAATACTACATTTGTTACGCAATTTTTCGGTCTTGATTATTTATTTTTCTCGACTCGAAATTTGTTGTTACACATATGTTTGTCAATTTTTTCAATATTTACTAAACATATATTAACTTATCAATTTAACAAAGTAAGATTGGAACTATATTCATGTAACAAAAAACCCGAAAACCCGAAAAATCCGACAAAACTGAACCAATCCAAACCGATATAATTGGTTTGGTTTGGTTTGGTTTGGTTTTGATAAAAACTGAACCAACCCGGTCCATGTACACCCCTAACTGCTTATTTCAATTCTCATACTTTCTTATACTTAGATTCTAGTCTTACGTTGTTTCATTTGCTTTAATTATCTTATTATCTTCGGAAAAGGGTTTAAAATGCCCCTAAACTATTGGAAAAGGTTTAAAAATACCCTTTCATCCACTTTTTTGGTTCACTTATGCCCTTTGACCGTTAGGTCAATGCTAAATTAAAAATAATTATTATTCTTTTTGTAAAACTTAAAAAGAATATTTTGCAAAATATTTTCGTTTTTTTAAGCTAATGCACCAATAGTCCACTAATTTCGTAAAGTCTTTTTTTTTCCAGTTTTTACAAAAGACAATTCAGTTTTTACATATTTTTTTCTTCATTTTTTCCAGCTTTTTTAAAGCATTTTTTTTTGTAAAAAATGAAAAAAAATTGTAAAACCAAAAAAAAATGTTTTTAATAAAATATTTTCGTTTTTGAAAAATAAAAATCATTTTTTTCAGTTTTTGTTTTTAAAAAATGAAAATATTTTTCATTAAAGAAAAAACTGAAAAACAAAATAAAACGAAATGCTTTAAAAAAACTGGAAAAAAAATATTTTTCAAAAACGAAAATATTTTGTTGAAAATATTTTTTTCAGTTTTTAAAAAACGAAAATATTTTATTAAAAACATTTTTTTTTTCAGTTTTTACAAAAAAAAAAATGCTTTAAAAAAACTGGAAAAAAAATATTTTTTTGTAAAAACTGAATTTATTTTTGTAAAAACTGAAATAAAAAATAAGAAGACTTTACTGAATTAGTACTATTGGTGCATTAGTTTTAAAAAATGAAAATATTTTGCAAAATAATTTTTTTTTAAGTTTTACAAAAAGTATAATAATTATTTTTAATTAGCATTGACCTAACGGTCAAAGAGCATAAGTGAACCAAAAAAGTGAATGGGAAAATATTTTTACCCCAATAGGTGGATAAAGGGTATTTTAAACCTTTTTCAATAGTTTAGAGGCATTTTGAACCCTTTTCCGTACTATCTTTGATGTTATTACTGCTTCTTTTTTCATGACTTCTCTATTATTATATTTATTTTTAAAAATATTATGACTATGATTTTTCTAAAGCCAAAGGTCTATCGAAATCAGGTTATCTGCGGTACACATTATTCTCCACGGACCTCACTTATGAATTAGATTATATGGAATTTATTGTTATGCATGCAAGGACTAGATAACTAAATCAATTTGGCAATTTTCATTGACAGTATTGTGTTCAGAAATTTCACTAAACAAATGATACTTTTTCTATCTGACAAACAATCATGAAGAACAAATACTGAAAAACACAAGCATCAAGCTGCTCACGCCCAGACGCTACTTTTTTCTATTGTCAGCCATAAATATACAAACCACAAATAGGAACATCAACCCGAACCCAAAGTTGAAAAATCAACAATTACATTCAAACTGAAGTGTAAAAGAAAAAAAGATACAATCTTTTAGTATATGTTATACAAGAAGTTACAATATTACATGTAACTATAAATAACTATTATTAGGGAAATGGGTCGGATTTCCAATACAACTGCTGGTAACGGCTTGATCACACAAACATTTTACCTAAAGAACAAGAAAAGAGATTTCTGAATTTCCCATTACCCCCAAGGTAAATCATCTTCGGCCAGCTACATTTTACCTAAAGAATGAATGAAGGCAAGAGACGGCATGATCTACAGATTCTACACTAAAAAGGGCATTTACAAGTAGGAAAAAGGAGGAAGACGTTGTATCGAACTTGTTCAGAAAATGGTGTCAATTGTAAGCTTCCTTCTGCGAGGTGTTTTTTCCACTATTTGCTTCTGTAGGTCCATAAAGTTGGAGCCTTTATGTGCATATAGTCTCCTGAGATTGATCACAGAAAGCTCACTGAAGCTACCTACAGCAAGGTCAGCTTGCCCTAAATCGTACCTGCAAGTTTCAATGTCCTAAATCAAAATTTGCAAGCAGAAGCAGTAACATACTGCATTTGAAGAAAATTAAAACAACACATACATCCAGAAACAGATATTGTAGTAAGTGCATACTCCTAATCGCACCCCTCCCTTAAAGGGAAGAAGAGTCTGGAACTCCTTTTTGGCAGCAAAGAATATTTTGTGTTCAAACATAATGCAATTAGACAGTTCAAAAAAAAGAGAAGAAAAAAAAAGCAGAATGAAGAGCTTCAACAATAAGGAAAAAAACCAGAAAACAGTAATACATACGCTGGGTGGGCACCAATAAGTGCTACAGCCATCATTGTACAGTTATGAGCAGCAGTTATGCCCCTAGGATCGTCCTCAAACACCACACACTTTGACGGCTTTCTGTCCAGCTGCGGAAGATTTTTTTTCAATAGGTAAGATCCAACAAAACCAAGAGAGTCGAAAAGAAGGTTTGTATTTTGGTCTGCACTTAAAATGCATGGAGGAAAGAGTACAGAGTATACAGTTGATCTATCCATTAAGTGGTGTAGCACGCCAATATTTCTAGGATTTAGTAAACATTGAATGCAGCTGTAAGTTAAAAAAAAAAAATTGTACCCGCCACACCAGATTAAAATAGAAAATAAAACAAGTTTAGTTCACACACCACACTTCTATATAATCTTCTTTCTCATATACTAGTAAGAGATAAAATGTGCTAAAAGCATCCCCATCCCTAAAGAATCCAAATTAGACAGTAAGCTCAATATGGTTTTGGAATCCTTTGTGTGTTAGAAATGCACCAGTCCAACACTCAAAATACACTTCCGCGTTACCTTTACAGCTGCAGAAAGAAATCTATGTGCTATGGACTCCATTCCGTCCTCCTCTGTCACAATTGCCTGCATCAACAGCATGATAGTAAACAACATGCACATGTTACGTGCCGACCACATTATATACATCATCTCTAAGAGAATGTATTTAGCTTTACCTGGAAGTACTTCATGAGCCCCATGCGCTCTAAGGCTTCAACCATATTTCTGCGATCAAGACTTGACACAACAGCGCAAGGGATACGGGCAGTTGATACAGCATCCAACCATTCTTTCAACCCTTCAATTGGTTCTGAAATCTAAAAAGAGAATTATAATTATGTTTTTCGAGTTCATAAAAAATTACAGCAAATGATTATTCTGCAAAAAAGATTTACTTTGAGAAGATTGTCACAATAGAGTTGTGAAAGCCTCGTCTTCAATCGATCTCGATCAGCTTCCTTCTTCTCCCTCGGCAGCACCTGTCAATTGCAAAGGATTTCTCAGAAATAGACAGCTTTAATAAAGCTTTGAATATATAAGAAAGAGTTTCTGCAAAACTAGAACACAATCTCCCAAAAGCAAGTGGGGCTCGTATCATTTAAACCTAAAAGTTTGTGCAGATGACATTTTGAGTTTTACATCCCTCAACCAGTTCAATTTCTTTTTTCTTTTTTTTTGTGTGTGTGTGTTTTTTCTTTTTTTTTTTTGTTTTTGTTTTTTTGTTGTTTGTTTTTTTGGTTGGTGGGAGGGGGGGGGGGGGGGGGGGGGGAGGCTCGATTATCACTCCCTCCGTTCCAATTTATGTGAACCTATTTCTTTTTGGTCTGTTCCAAAAAGAATGACCCCTTTTTAAATTTGGAAACAATTTAGCTTAACCTTCCAATTCTACCCTTAATGAGAAAGCTTTTATAACCACACAAATACTCTGGACCCCTTTTTTACTTGTTTAGGACCACAAATTCCAAAAGTCTTCATTTTTTTTAAAACTCCATGCCCAGTAAAACGGGTTCACATAAATTGGAACGGAGGGAGTACTATTTTCTATCTCAGTATTCTTCCCTAGAGACATGTTACAGTTACCTCCCCAAAAATCCTAAAAAGCAAACTCAAACCTGACAGTCCACTATTTCTCCGATCAAAAGACATGCACACCAACTCATGCATATTTTGGCAAATTTCCCAGAGTATTTAACAATTATTTATCTAACAAAAGAGTAAAAAATTTGATGGGCCGCAGTCTTGGAAAAAAATTAAGAAAGTTCACTATCCAACTCATTGTTCAGATAAAAATAGGCACTCATGGCTTGTATGATCATCAACTCCAAACCTTATCTAGAACATGATCAGCATCTGCATAAAGTAACAGCCGCTGCACATTATAATCTTCAGGAATCTCTAATCCTGCACATAACCAAATGATAAATAGTTTATATTATTTGACAAAATAGAGTCAAAACTAAAAGCATCAGATATGAGCATATACAAACTGAGAAAGCACTGGTGCTTTATTCTCTGAAAATTCACTAGACCAAGTTGGAAAAACAGCAATCATTGTCTTTTATAGGTCAGAAGATCATGCTTTAGCTATTTATTACCCCATAAACTGCAAAGAGTAGTCTTATACCATACCCTTCCCAATTGTTTAAAATTGCAAACTTACGGCCTATAAGATTATGCTTCTCGTATGATTGTGAAACATAAGTTCCTTATAAGGGCTCGTTTTTCATGGGACGAACATTGAAATGGCTCTTTATTCGATGCTCATAAATAGGGTCAATTACAAGAGGAGGATGGGGGAACTTTTTTTTTGGGGGGGGGGGGGGGAGGGATTAGTGAGCCCCTTCCCCCAAGATCAAGGCTTCCATTCAGCCCGTGATGGGAGATAAACCATTTAGTAGGCCAATTTCACCCTGATCTCTGATATAGGTCAATTTGGATGCACAGAGGCCAAAAAGAATCTGACCTATACATTTACAATCTCATTACAACCAAAAAAAAAAAACCATTGTAATCCCACATGTGGTATCTGGGGAGGGTAGTGTGTACGCATACCTTACCCCTACCTTGTGGAGGTAAAGAGGTTGTTTCCGATAGACCCTAGGCTCAAGGAACAGCAATATAATAGGAACAAATGACACAACATGTAATATAAAGAACCAAGAAAAAGAAGAAAATATAAAAGTAGTATTGGTACCACGGATAAGACTAAGGGACTAACGACTACTGTCAACGTTCCACCCTAACTCTCGACCTCCACCCTATATCGAGGGTCATGTTCACGGTAAGCTGGAGCAATGACATCCTGTTTAATCACCTCACCCCAATACTTTTTAGGCCTACCCCTACTCTTCCTTAGACCTGCCATGGTCAACCTCTCACACCTCCTGACCGGGGCACCTCCTGACCGGGGCATCTATGGATCTCCTTTGCACGTGCCCGAACCATCTCAGCCTCGATTCCCGCAATTTGTCCTCCACCAAGGCCACACCCACCTTCTCCCTAATAACTTCGTTCCTAATCTTGTCTTTCCTGGTATGCCCACATATCCATCTCAACACATTTACGAATATCATTAAAAATTGGAAAAACAGTTACCATTTCACTGTCTCACATTGATATGGAGATGCTAAAAGTGCCAATAAGATCCCTGATTATGCACGGATGATATGTCACTGGCACTCCAGATGGATATGCCAGTACGGGCAGCAGACAGCTAAATCCTATCACATTCCCCGTTTTCTCATTCTATTTTAGGGGCCCCAGAAAACTTTAGAAATTTAATAGAAACCCAATTTCCCTTTTAGAGGATGTTTCTTTCTTTTTCTCAAATGATGTAACTTGTAAGGGCAAATAATTCCACTGTACTATCAATATGAAACAAAAATATGATTCTGTAATTCTCAATCCCACTCAGATTGGCTAATGCTTAATTGGTGAAATATATTGATATTTGCATGCAAACCACGTGAAGAACTTCAATTAAAACGGCAAGTCACTCACCTTCTTCAGAGGCAAGTTGATTCCACGCATCCAACTTCAGAGCTCCAGAATCTGCCTGAAAAATAAGATGTGGAACTACTTTGTCAACAAAGAGTTGAATGTTGCAACTTCCACTCAAGTAGAAGAAAAGAACATGGCAAAGCAATTACGGTGAGCTTCATTATTGGGACATTAATATCTTACCACATCTTTGGTCTACAATTATCTTACACCTTCTCTTCAGCAACATGTCTACAGGAAATCAATCCAAATATTATCTTATCTCTCTCTCTCTACCATCATACTATAATAATATATTTAGACATGTGATTAAGATATACATTGTTCATACGATACAATTTTTTTCTCATTCTATCAAGTTCTTCTTTCTTAACATGAACCCAAGTTCTTGTGGCCTTTTGCCGGAGTTCCAGTCCATGCACCTACTACTTTGTCTGATAGAAAAGAAGCCATCTTTATTCTTTAGGAGTCATATCTTGAAGCATAAACTTGTTTAGGACCGAGGCGTAGCACTAGTAGTAGTAGCAGCAGCAGAGCATCAACTCCTAGAGTGAGTGACAAAAACATCACAATTCGGGTATCTTGTGCTTCTATTGCAGCTTAATCCTATCCGTGTTTAATCTATCTTTAACACCGAATTCCAGATAAAGTCTCCCATATAAGAACCAAAAAGAAATGCGGGAAAAAAAGAAGAAGAAAACAGAGGAAGGTCATGAGTTTGTAGGGCAAGGTCATCAAATGTCGGTCTGAATTGTAACAAAACCAGCACGCTTCAAGAATCCTTGTTAGCATGCAATTGTAGACGGGAACGAGAAGTGATACAAACATAGCGCAAATCAAGTAATCAACAACAGAAGATTATTTCCTTTTACGTAGACATAATAATTTGTCAGCCAGGCTTCAGGGACCACGTTCATTTATACAGCTTATCACAAATCAGGTAACAGCTGATCACAAATCAGGTAACCTCTACTAAATTAGACCAGATAGTCGAAGATTGAGATCTTACCACCACATTATCCCAAGAGAAAATGAGGCCATAAGCTTCATCAGGCTTCATTGCATAACGGATCCTTTGGAGGAAACCTGCTTGCAGTCTATCATTTAAGAAATCCTAAATCCATAAAAAGGAACTCTTTGAGTACAGATCTGGTGCCTGGAGCACCACAAGGCGCAAAGACTCATAAACCATGCTACAAAAATTAAACTTTTGGACTTACCACATCAACTTTGAGCATTCCATTGGGTCTAAATGTCTCAAAACCTTCTCCGTATTCGGCACCAATGGCCTGCGGAATCCGATACACACAAATAAATACCCCTTAGTTCCATTTTAAACAACGCTATTGTGAAGTCCAATTGTTCTTTCAAACGTTTTTCTAAATATTTTTAATTATAAATATTGTACTTAAAGTTTTTTTAAATGACGGTGGTGCTTATGCCACCTCACGTGCATCTCGAGTATTCAGTAGGAAACACGCTACATCTCATGAACAGCGATGGAGTTATATGGAGCCAAGGGGCTCAATTGAATTCCCAAATAATACTAGCAAAAATGAAATTTTTTTGGTTATATATAAAGTGTTGAATCCTCTAAACATACGAGAAGATTCTAGTATAGGGGCAAAGGGGTTCAAAAATTGCTCTAGGTCATAGATTCTAATCCAAACTGCAACATACGTAGTAATTTTTTGAATCTCCTAGCATATATTATTGGCTCTGCCACTGCCCATGACCAAAGCTACCAAGTAATCCTGACCAACAAGGCTAAAGCAAATGGATTGTCACTAAGTGCTATAAATAGGACCCAAACTTGAAACCTCCGAGTTGTTACTCCTATGCCTCAACCATTTAACAGTCCTCTTGGGAACATTTTGTGTAGTTTATTTAGACGAAGGCATTTTGTGTAGCTTCTAGATATATGTATTTTAGTTTAAACAATTAATTTACACGAAATATTAGATGTTTTGACTCTTGTATTTTGAAGCAGTCATTTCTTTTTGGAACAGAGAAATGGATGAAAGTAATCCAAAGACAGGAATATAAAGACTGAAGAAGATAAACCATACTAATATTATTCCTAAGCTATGAGCCTCAACCTAAGAGGAAACAGACGGGAAATATAGGTGCAATATATTTGAAATAAGTTAAAAGGGAAGCTAGTAAAGGCAAAATATCTACCTCTTCCATAAAAATCTTGTTAGGTGTAACTGGAAAATCTTCAAAGTGCCCATTATCGTCCGTCCCCAACGCCTTCCCAATCACCAAACGACGGCTCTGATAACACTGCGGCGAGCTCAAAGGCTTCGTTTTCTGCACTCTCTGCATACAAAATCTCAATTAATAAAATTGGAATAAAAAAAAAGGAATAAAATAATATAAGAGAAAAATAGAAAGAGCGAACCAAGAATTGGAACTTGTTGGGGAATTGGGGAGGGAAAGAAGTTGGTTGCAAGGGGAGCTGAGCCTGAGAGCAACTCCTGAAGCTAAGAGTACCTTCCATTTCTAGTGCGGGTAATTAATTTGTGAGAGAAGTTTTTGAGATTAAAACGAAAGGAGGAGGAGATGGTCGTTTCTCCGCAGCTCAAGGTTGGGCCTACCTTCACTTATCCATTTAATTTCTTTTCAAAGGGTATGGGCCGTTGATGGTCCCGGGAAAGTGCACGGTTAGCCACTATTTAGAGATGTTTTTATTCTTTAGTCATTGTTTAAAATGTATTTACTTTTTAGCCAGTACTTAATAATCTTTTATTCGTTCGAAAATATTCCTGTATTAGACATAGGTGTTGTGTAAATATTAAGTACATGGTGTCTTTAACTTCATGAATGTTGTGTAAATATTAAGGACGCGGTGTCTTTAATTTCATGAATGTTGTGTAAATATTAAGGACAAAATGTCCTGTATTTGCACTTTCCATTATTAAACTTTAGGACATCATGTCCTTAACTTCATAAGTACAGTATAAATATTAAGGACATGACGTCCTTAACTTCATGTGTGCAGTGTAAATGTTAAGGACATAATTTTCTTAACTTGTATTTGCACCTTCTGTTGTTAAACTTTAAGACTTTATGTCCTTAATTTCATATGTACAGTGTAAATGTTAAGGACATGGTGTCCTTAACTTCCTGTGTGCAATGTAAATGTTAAGGACATAGTGCCCTTAACTTTATGAGTGTTGGTAAATATTAAGGACATGACGTCCTTAACTTCATGTGTGCAGTGTAAATGTTAAGGACATAGTGCCCTTAACTTTATGAGTGTTGGTAAATATTAAGGACATAATGTCCTTAACTTCATGAATGCTGTGTAAATATTAAGGACAAAGTGTCCTGTATTTGCACCTTCCGTTGTTAAACTTTAGGACATCATGTCCTTAACTTCATATGAGCAGTGTAAATATTAAGGACATGACGTCCTTAACTTCATGTGTACAGTGTAAATATTAAGGACACCATATCTTTAATATTTACACAGCACTCATGAAGAAAAGATAAAAACGTCATTTCATATTAATTTTAATAGAGTAATGGCTATTTTTACTCAGTATTAAAAATACTGAATAAAAACTAAATACCTTGTTAAATAGTGGCTATCTCACGCCATTTCTACGATTCAAGGGCTCTTAGATGGTTTTGCCACAAATGACCATTTTCTTTTACTCTTTATACCGTAGGCGTTCTGATTTCATTTTATGAAATAATAAAATTTACGCTTAATCCGAAACAAGTTTAGGATGAGCACTTTCCATTAATACAAGTGTTATGAAGATTAATAAATTGGCTAATTTCGTCAATCTCCTTCATTTGGGTTTGAAGCCGACAATGAAAACAAGCTCACATAGACACAATTAAGCGTCTTGCTTTTGTGTTTTGCCAAAAGAAGTCTTTTTGGTATTGCTTTGTGACCATTCAGTACCCCATCCACCACCTCCTAGTATTACTATACCTTAGCACAAGAAAACATGAAATGCTTTACATATCATAACAAATACATAGATAGTGGTTGTCACTTCCAATGGATCCAATCTGAATACTGGAATCACTCAGGCAAACTGACGTGAAGATTTTTTGGATATAGTAAATCGACGTTCAGGAATAAAAATTTTAGCAACTTTTGGTACCATCTGTACTTCCTTTGACAACTTGAAATGCTTTATACCAATTCTGAAATCAATCTTTACACAAATGCCAACTCTCAAATATTAATCTACAAATTAAACTTCAAAAGATAAAGGCAAATCTTTCTTATCATGAAGAAAGGAAGTTGCAAGATGTGCTATACCAAATTTAGTTATATATGAGTTTAGTACTATAATAATAAAATCGTAACTAAAATAACTAATTTCAGCATCAAATATACAGTAATGCTGATATTAGTCCAATCGTTCAAAGTTAAGATTCAAAGAATCGACAGCAAAAGCACACTTCAATTTGGTAGTATTAAGGCGTTTTCAATATTTCCTATTGGGCAGAGAATGATCATCCACTGTCACATTCAAATATAAATAATCAAATGAACATGCACATTCATAATAGACTGTACATATTAGCCCTATTCCAGGAGGAAGCCTACAAATCAAACGCGAACCTTTACCAAAAAAAAACATCCTATACAGGGCTCCTGGCTGATCAAGATATGCATCCTTTACCAAAAAAACATCCTATACAAGATTGTCTAAGAAAATGTATCCGGATGTTCAATATCCTAACTCCTATAGTAACAAATAGCCAATCCACCTGACTTGCCTCCGATAAGGTAGGAATGGGCAAGGCTTCTGCACAAAAACAGATGCCAGCCGTTGACAAAAAGGCTCCACCAATTCAAAGCATGATGTTCATTCCTCAAGATTTTATACCAGCTGTCCGTGGAAACAAACCGTCCTGTTTCATGGAAGAAAAAAAGAAGAGTTGCATTGTGGTATTAGGAGCCCATTATTACATACTCTAAATTCAAGTACAAGCAAACAAAAATAAGCGAGAAATAGAATCGCTACCCTCTCAGTGGTGTCAAAGCTCTTCTTTGTCTCACGCCAGAATCAAATCCCCAGAAGATTCAGAATCATAATATTCATAATTCTGCTAACAAGAAGAAAGCAAATCAGCAATGTGTGCATCGCCATTGTGATTCAATATGGAAAAGAAATCAGCTAAAACCAAAATTCTATAGGAAACTAGAGGCAAAGGAACGTACCCAATCGTACTTGCCAACTTCAGCTGAATCCGCCTCGTCGTCCGCCTATATATAGATGCAAACATCATTTATAGTATTCTAAAAGTTGTACTTGAAAGTAAAAAATCTTATTGAGGAATGCAAAAGATAAGAGGGACCAAACGCATTATAGCAGATGAACTAACTTATTACTCATCGAGCATGTCAGAGAAGAAACCTTCCAAAAATTAAAGCCATAAGAATATCCTGATAGATTCAGGAGACATAGGATGTTAATGTCATTTACAGTATCCAGAAACTTATATTTCAAAGTTAAGCATCTTAATAAGAAATCAGAAAGATCGAAGACCAAAAGCATTATCTTTAAGGAAATTATTACTTATTAAGCAGATCATAGTATCAAGCTTTTCAAAAACTTACAAGGAAATAATGTAGAGAGAGAAACTAAATACATAAAAGAGTATGATGAGCTCTAGATGTAAAACTTCCATAGTTGAAGTACATTAAGCCTCTAGATGTCTTCAGCAAATATAATACTCAGTAATCGAGTTTCTAGTTGGAAAGCTAGAAGCAGAAATGTTCAATTAGATCATGATCTTAGTCAAATGTGCATTCGTAAGAGATACTAGTATGTTTGCTCGAGAGACTAATAAAATTGCAGATAATGGTGAGGATGAACACAATTTTGGAATATGAACTATTTTTATCATTGACGTGATTCGATTGTTTATCTAATGTCAATTAGAAATCAATGTCCTCTCTCAGAAATTACTGGATAAGAAAAAATGTAATTTTATCATGTTTGCATTCCCTGAAGCAATAAGCATGCAACTTCCTAAAAGAGAAAGAATTTTCATTTTCAGTTAAAAAAACAAAAGAAATTCAATCAAGGCTTAAATTTGGGAATTTTTGAAGGACATAGGAAAATTCAAGAATGGATGCCATACTATACAAACAAGGCCATTTTTTATTTAAAAATGCATCACTAGACAGCAGAGTGCACTTAGGAGCACAATATGTTCAAGTGGCTATCAATGATCATCCAAGGAATATGCAATAGCAGCATTACAAAGAAATGTAAAATGCTGATTACCCTCCATTGCATATCATTCTCTTCTCTGCGCAAAAGCTTCAAGTATGCAAGATTAATTTTATCGGCTTTCATGAAGTACAAGAACCTCTCCTGAAATAAATAAAGGAGTTCGTCAACCACATAAGCAAACACTTCAATGAACAAATGATGATGAACCATGATTAGCTAGCGATGCGTGATTAAAGAATATAGCCAAAAGCTCAAACGGAAATGGCTAAAAGTAGTAAATAAACTACCTCACGTGTCATATTTTTCCATGTCTCAAAACCTTTCTTATCCAATTCTAACTCATTCCCGTCCATGTTTGTCTTCACAAATTCCTCCCTGCAATACCAAACCCATGAGGTCATGCAAGGGAAGAGCTACAACTAGTGAAGGGTGGTTCGCAAAACACCATTAACCGGACAATTATATTGTATATATAAGTCAAATATAAATGCTTAAATCTTGAATACCTTTAACGAAATTCCTGGCTTCGCAAAATGAGTCCATGACCACTTAAGATCATGATTTTATTATTATGAAATATCTTTCACTAGGTAATATGGTTTTTAATGTAAGATTTGGCACACACATTGAGTATGTTTAAATAGGCATAGCAAAACCAGGGGCGGATACTTTCGAGTCGTAGCATAAATTTATGTGCCAAAGTTTATTAAATTACAACAAATAATAGATATGAACCCATAACTTTTTAACTATAATGGGTTCAATGCTAAAGACCTTGAACCCATAGAGTTTAAACTCTGAGCAAAACTCATATAATCAAACAAAGACGATTGAGAATTACTAAATATGGGAATAATAGCAAACTTACATGAAAACTCGAAAAGCTGATCTGGGTTGGTCAATGGGCCTCTGCTCCTTAACAACGATTGCTCTCCTGGGTTGGCATTTCAATTTCTTAACATCCTTTATGGGTTCACATTCGTGCATGTCAGCCAATGCGACAGCCACTGAAATGCCACATATTTCACTGCGATATATACACATTAATAGATACACATTTAAGAACCCCACATAGATTAGAAGTCGGAGTAAAGTGGGGGAAGCAAAGAAAAAACGAAAAAAATACCATTTTTGAAAAGCACTGCCGTCGGGACCACGACGTATTTGGATACCGTGGACTCGTTTCCTTGTTCTAGCTTGATACACCATTGAATCCAAAGCCAACCTCTTAACTTCGATTTTAATGGAAGATTGAAATTGCCATTAATATGGCTATAAGGGACAAAGTTTAGACTAACATGCGCATGGGTGTAGGATAACGCCTTTGCTTAATGCTTAGTAATTAAGGAGTGGCGGGACACGTCGCCATTAGGGGGTACATTTTAGCGGGACGAGGAGATTTTGTACCAAGTGGTCAGTGGTGCAGGCGGGGACTTGAAAAATGTCCATAATGAAATTGAAGCGCCTTTTAGAAAAGGGCAAAGATTTCCCGCGATGACTCAAAAGTGGGGATTGTACGGACCTCTATGAAAATGACACGTAAAAAGTGAAGCTGCGTGATCTTTGGTAAGTGGGGTCGGATTGGTTCAAATTCTGATTATCTATGATTTTTGTATAAATTTTATCAAATATTGAACAAATTTATTCCCAAAATTTATTCTTAGATAACTCCTAATCCCTGTAGCCAAACGACCAATTTGGGTTAGAGGGGAACACAACTGTCCTAGTAGTTAAGGAAATGATGTCAAGAATAATAATAGAAGGTATTTTAAGAAATTGGAGGTTAGTGTGGTGCAACCGGCAACCGGCAACCGGTAGTTGTGTTGTCAACTTTAAGTGATTGTGAATGACAGTGTTTTAGCCCTAACATGGCTAAACATTAAATTAAAGCTCACATAGCATGGTCAAATAAACAAAGAACTTTAAGAACTCAATCACAATCACTTTATTAAGGAAGAAAATGATAGTTATAATTGATTTCTCAGTTGCGATGAGTTGCTGATTTCACATGAGAATTGAATTACACTTATTTTAACCAAATGAATATATCCATCAATGTTTTGAATGAGTTGGCGAATTGCATATTTATGAGTCAAAATTAACACTCATGACTACTGGTGTCATAAAAGATTTGGTTAGAATTGTAATGATGTCTATAAAACACGCACTCGATAATAAAGGCCAACAAGGACAACCGACGGCCCTTCACCATCATTTGCACCTATACCCGCATTTTAACTTATACCCAAAAAAAATACAAGTGTATCCTCTCTTCGCATAAACTTCAGTCATACGGGCCTGAAGTAGCAAAGGCAATCACACAAACTTCAGCATTCTAGTAGACGGGCCTGAAGTTGTTTGTAATTGTTGAACTTAAGTATTCTACTAGCTGAAGTTTTGTTCTCCATTTGCTATACTTAAGCATGTTTTAGCTGAAGTTTTGTCCTGGATTCAATAGTTTTGTCGTAAAGCTTTTTCAAAAACTTCAGCAGAAGATGCTGAAGTTATTTAGTTCATTTGTAAAAACTTCAGCACTAAATAAGTTGAAGTTTTGCACAGGTAGCCGGAAGAAGGAGCGCCTGAAGTTATAAAACTTAGGGTATAAGTCAAATTTAAAAATATGGGTACAGGTTAAATGGGACGACCAAATAGGGCGCCCGTGCAATTTTTACTCGAAATTCTAAAGTTACAATTTCCATTTCTTAGAGGACATCATTAAAAGCAATACTCCGTCCAGTTCACAACAAGGGGCCAGTTTGCTTTTAGCACGCCCATTAAGAAAATACTAAATTCTGTACAAAAATACCTATTATGACTAAACTACCCGTAATTAACTATTTAATGTGAGGAGTAAGAAAACTTTTTAGGGATATGTACATAAGGGTTATTTTGTAAAAACAAATTGAATTCTTTCTTGATTATATAAACGGACACTTATTTTAAACCAAAATGAAAAAGTAAACTGGTCACTTATTATAAATCGGAGGGAATAAAAAGATAGGAAAATTATTCTCATTATTGATGTCTTGGTTGAACTTGAATCTACCTAGCCCTTCTGTGGTGATACATTTAGAGCCCGTTTGGACATAAAAAAATTTCATTTTCTTTGAAAGATTTTCATTAATTTTGAAATCAGTGTTTGGCTATAAATTTTCAAATATTCACTTGAAGATGAATTTTGGAATTTTTCGAAAATTTAAGCTAGCATTTGGCATAGATTCCCAAATTTGTTTTGAAAAATTCGATTTGGGTGAAGTTTGGTTTGAAGATGAAAATGTGTTTGGACATACGTTTTCAAAACATATTTCCCAACTTTATTTTGGAAAAACATGTATAAAATTCCCAAGTTTTGGGATTTTGGCCCAAAGTCAGCAATTGGGGTGATTTTGGGATTTGAAGTTTGGGATTTTACCAAAATCTGGAGAAAATTTATGGTCAAACATGAGTTTGCCAAATAAATCCCAAATTTATTTTGGCAAAACTCATGGTCAAACGGGTCGTAAAAAACTCCAAAAAACCGTTTTTCAAAATTTTGCTCTCAAATCTCTCACAAAACTTCAAACAATCCAAAATTATATTTATGTCCAAACACAACTCTAATTTTCAAATACCATTTTATTTTTTGCGGGATCTTTACAATTCTTACGTCCAAACGACTCAATAGCGAGAGTAAGATGATTTGACCATTTAACTTAAGGCCATAAAGTAAACTGAAGATTTGAGTTGCCTCATACAATATGGCAAGTAAAACCAAGTTGGAAAAGAAAAAGACCAACATATATAATAGACTCTATTTGCTCCAATCTCAGCTTCCAAAGTTATAATTATTGGAATTTGGGCCATTCAGTCTCAGTAAATCCAAATTCAGGCAACTTCCCAGTCAAGATATGGATATATTATGTTTAGCGCTGAGGTTTAGTAGGACACCAGACACTAAAGTTTGTCATGTATTGGGGAGGCAAGAATTCGTCTACCGCTGTTTAAGTTGAAACATTTTACATCTGGGTATGTCCAGATAACATCGATTTGTGTTTTGATCGACATGTCTATTGTCTAGTATATAACAAAGGAAAGTTGGACAATGAGCTTTCTCTATTTCATTTGAATGGTGAGGACTTGTTACTGAAGCAGCAATAATGAATTCCTACGAGTGGTTTGAAAGGAACTGCATTCTGTTTTACTCTTTTTGCCATAAAATGCACTAGCTCATCGCTTACTTCAAGAGGAGCTCTACAACAACCGTGAAGAGAAAGTGGCAACACCCAATAATCACAAATAACAAACAACAATAGATATGACAGCATAATGCACACTGAAAAAAAAACAGCCAACATGTGCAAGCCTAGTAAACAACCAAGCAACATACTGATATGGGAGGAAGGGCAGACGACATTATTCCTCGGATGAAAATAATCATCTCATATTCAATGGTTGTGTCTTTTTCTTATTTTGCCTAGAAAGTGGTACTTGGATGAAACCGAATTTCTTCTTGTGAGTAATGTATTGCTTGTGTACATTCCCATCTTTCGTAGCCTTTGCAGGATTCAATATGATCCCACTTTGCTCGCGCAGCATTTGGCTAAAAGACACATGTTGTCTTTCAGTGTGGCTTTCCATATGCTTGCCCATGACAATATGATCATCTCGCAAAATCAGCTTCCTGCTCAGAATATCTCCAATCGATATTGATGATCGAAAGACAGGGACAGGTTTGTCATTGACATTGTCTGGTTCATTGTCATCAACCAGCCGAGGGTTTCCATGACTAGTATGAGATGGCTGCGGAGTTCTGAACTTATATTTGGCTGAGTTATGCCCCGAGTAATGCAGTTGCGTATGCTCTGATCTCTCCCTATAGAAACCATCTTGTTCAATAAGACTTCTTCTATGAGTACCATCTTCATTGTCCAAAGCCTCTTCTAGAGTACTCCTGTTGTGTCTAATTTCCTTGGTAGTTTCCTCCATCTTCTTTGTAATAGCGACCTCAGATTGATTTGCTTCATTAGTTCTACGCATAGTATTCGTGTCTACGAATTTTGTTTTGCATAGCTCTTCAGCTTGCTGTGCTTTCAGGGCAAGAGCATAATATTCTTCGTATGAAATTGTGATCCCCTCAGGTTTCTGCTGAACAACTCCATTTAATAAAGCCTTCCTTTCTGCAAAAGCAATTGCTTCCACAGCTTTAGCTGCTTCTTCCATCTTTTTCGCAGCATGCAATCTCATTTCAGCAATTCTAATACTTGCCTTTGTTCGTTCGATCTCTGACATTGCCTTCATCACCTCATATCTTGAAGCTTCTGCCATTTTCTTGAATTGCTCTGCTTCAAAGCTCAACTGCTTGAGCTCTTTGTTCATAGAGTTATCAAAACTGTCTCCATTTGTGTTGTTTTCCTCAATGGAGAGCCCTGCTGCTGAAGCGAGGGACTTCCTCTGACTGCTTCTGTCGAGCATTACCTTATCTTTCTTCATTTTCTTATTCAGTGTCTCAACAGAAGATCTAATTACAGTAAGGTCTATTGACATTTTGTTAAGGTCTAATTTTGCTTGGTTCAATTCCATTAATACATGTCCCGGGGACTGAAGTGGACAAAGACTCAAGTTTTCTGCTGACTGTTCACTAGGTGTTGGTGTTTGGCTCTCGGGATTTAAACCGGGACTGGACACAAACTCAGACACTTCTTGCATCAAATTTACTTTCAACCCTTCAACAAATCTTTTAGCTGCTTCCACTTCCCTCAAAACATTGAGGGCCTCCTGTTCCTTCACAATCAAGTCTTTCTCAAATTTTACTGCTTGCTCCTCCATTTTGCCCACGTCTACAACTTCCGTACCATGCTGCCAACAACAGTAGAATCTCATCATTGAATGTGTTGATAAAAATCAAAATGCTAGTACCCAATTATGCA
Source organism: Nicotiana undulata (assembly GCA_005239495.1). Lineage (NCBI taxonomy): Eukaryota > Viridiplantae > Streptophyta > Magnoliopsida > Solanales > Solanaceae > Nicotiana > Nicotiana undulata. Next base: position 2,993 of record MDKH01057608.1, on the reverse strand, counting down.
TTATCATCAAAAGGCTCTTTAAACATACTATAACTGCTTTTATGAAATGTATGTAAAATGATAAAACACGGATGATCATCTAGCCTGTGTACTGTACTGCCATTTTACAAGCTGCTAATGCGTGCAACAGCTAATACAAAGCATTAATCACCATCAACTGTCTATGGGCAGAATTGTGACTAAGAAGACTAATTAGATTCAGAATTGAACTTTCATGTTAATTCACCTAGTAACTAGTAGTAGCATGGAACAGCAGAGAGAAAAATAGGATGTATTGTACACAAACTAGTACCCGAGCTTAAGAAGTTAACTGTGAGTTTCTTAGGCATGTATGACCTCACCCCCAGAAATATCAACAAAGGCAAAAATCAGGAAAATTACTCCTGCGAGTAAAAATTTGCAACTTCAAGCCAGTAGGCACATCACGACACGTTCATATTAGACCTAACCCAAGGAAAATCAAGAAGTAGGCGAAACCAGTGTTGTACAAAGCCAGATATTGTTCACTTTAGGCCAAAGTCCCACGATTTTCCCGAAAGAAGTCACACTCACTCACACCATTAAGAATATCCGTAGTTATATGTAGCTTATTTTTATTATTAGCTCCAATGTGATACTTTGTTTGCACACCAACAAACAGAAAAACTAAACAAATTAAAAATCTAACAAATTAAGCTGCTACAGCATAGGGTGAGTGTCATAATAACCAAGATTATATGGTAACACAAAGTTAACTTAACCCTTCTAAATGACAATTTGTCGAGCTTCAGGTTTGACTTCTATGTAGTTGAAATTACTGTTTGAAGATCAATTGTGACAATTGTACTTCAGCTCCCGGCTAGAAACTCTCTGAAATGAAAAAGACAAAGGGCAGTTTGGACTTACATCGTCAGGAGCAGGAGGTGGTAAACGGAGTAAATGATGGGGAATCCAAGGGCCACTGCCCCCAAAATGGTCCACAGCCTCCTTCACTGACTCGAATGGCGGAGATGTGTCAATTTCCACTCTTGGGTTACAGATAATCTTCTTGGTTTCAGCCGTTGCCGGTTCTCCATTTCCAGCCATAGAGCTGAATAAAAAACAGAGAAATGAATGCTGGTTCGAATGTTGAAGCGAGTGAATGAGGAGTTAATTAACTAGCAGGGTACCAAGGTATTTATGACAACGGTTCATTTATAGTATGAGAGCAGCAGGGTGCAGACTGCATAATTATATATAAGAGCCCGTTTGGATGAGCTCATTATAAATAGCTAACAAGCTTCAAGTGCTGAAATTAATTTTTAATAAGCATTTAGGTGTTTGGATAAATATGATGAAACTAATAATAAGTAATTGATGTATTTGATTAAAAAGTACGGATAAGCTGTTATTTTGTTAAAATGACAAAAATATCCTTAAAAACTTTACAAAAGATTATAAATTTAAAAAGTTTCTTTGTGAACAACGAATATGGAATGAAGGAAAAGTTAAAAAATTTATTTTGGAAAAAATATTTTGTGAATTAAAAAATATTATTAAGGATAAACTAGTAAAAGCTTTGGTCAAACTAAAATTGCTTATAAGCTAAAAAGTCATAAGTTAGGGTGACCAAAACGTATGACTTATGATTGATTTTAGCTTATAAGCACTTTGGATATACCAAATGTGTAGTTAATCCAAAATGTGCTTATAAGCCGGTTTGACCGGCTTATAAGCTTAGCCAAACACCCTCTAAGCTTATAAGCTTGTCAAATTAGCTTATAAACACTTTTCGGCTTATCTACGCGTTTGGTAAAGTTAAAAGTGCTTATAAGCCAAGTGCTTATAAGTATAAAATTGTGTTGGGATGATTAATAAGAATATTTTTTCTTCACCAAAAAAGAAGAAGTGTAAACAATTTTAAGGTTATTTAAGTCATTTTAACATAAAAATAGCTTATTAGCACTTTTTTTTATCAAATACTGTAACAACTTATTATCAATTTCAACACTTGTATCCAAACACGTATTAAATCAGTTTCAACACTAAAAAGTGCTTTTCCGCTCATAATGCTTATCAGCTGTTTCAAATCAGCTAATTCAAACGGGCTCTAAGTCTAATAATTCCTTAAAATGAAAACTCTCTGAGTTTTATTTAAATATACTATTTTACTTTATATATTAGGAAATAATTATCTTTAAATTTTTCATTTTGTGATCATGCAAATATCAACCATAAGTTTCAAAAGTTATTTTTTTAACTCTATATTTAGTCAAACATGTTAATTTAAAATGAACGGGGAGTATATATTATAAGCTCATACACGTTGTCATAAGACAAAAAATACTACAAGAATAATAGGTAGTTCAAGATCACTCATTTTAATTTTTGATTTCGCCTTTAGTTAGACAAATGGAATGGAGAAATGTAATGATATTTGCAGTGAAATTGAGAAGTTGATGAAGGTAATGGTTGGGTTGTGATGGTGATGATTATGTTTGGAATAGTCAAAAAATAGGACCATTGTTTTTATCACTCCATTGTTTAGAGAGAGAGAAAGCAGAAACCAATAATCCAAGTCGTGTTCAGTGAGAGCGTGTATGTGTATATGTGTGAGTGCAGATTAAAAAAGAGGAAGGAGGGGACAAACTAAAGCTTAAAAGGGGAAAGTGGTCGTTAGTACATCAACTGCCATTAGGAAATTACTGTGAAATGGAGTATATAAGGATGGATTTTCACTTTGTTCCTTAAATGATATACCAAGGACCACAGGAAAATTAAAAATCCCTTTGTCACAATGGGTGTCCTTGCTAGGAAAAATATTTTTCAATTTTTTCATGTTTGGTTGGTTTGAATATTTTAAAAAATATTTTTCTTATTAACTTATTTTCTTTTAATTGGAGGAAAAAGTTTTTCTTATCAAGATAAGGAAAAACATTTTCCAAAACACTTTATCAACATTTCTCACCCTCACCAACCCACCCCACCCCTCTCCAAAAAGACTTTTTTTTTCTTCCAAATTTCAGTTTTTCCGT
>ML260523.1:606-42636 GCA_005239495.1 Nicotiana undulata | reverse complement strand
TTCAATTGCTGGTTTTTGATCCCGGTCGGGGTCCGGGAGAACCCTGGGCCCACCCGAGCCCTCGACAAATTATACCAACAAGTCCTAAATCACATAACGGACTTGCTCGAGCTCTCAGAACACTAAAAACATCATTCAAACCAAGAATCACTCTCCAAAACCCCTTAGATCAAACTTAGGATTTCGAGAAAAAATTTCAACGGCTCATCAATACGTCGAACGGGTCTACACTGCTCGAAATGACCCCAAATTTTGCGGACAAGTCATAAATGATTGTACGGAACTATTGCCAGTTCCGGAATTCCATTCGGACCATGCTATCACGAGGTCCAATTCCAGGCTGAATTCCAAATCACATGAAATCCTGAATTCGAATTCAGGTGCCGAAATACTCCTGGGTCATATGAAACCCGAGGCANACAATAACAAAACAACCTAAGGGGGAAGTCCCCAACACAGAGTTAGGCAAGCCACTTACCTCGACTGCGCTACTCAACCCAAATCACGCTCTTGCCACGAGTATCCGACTCCGGGTGTACCAAATCTAATAAATTTGATTAAATAATGTAAATAACACTTTGAGGAATCAAAATAGCTAATTAAATCGAAGCTAATACGCGAAATTAGGAAATTCGCCCAAAAAGTCCCTCGGGCCCACGTCTCGGAATCGGGTAATAATTATATTTTCCGGACACCTATTCACTCACGAGTCTAATCATATAGGAATCTCACAAATCGGAGGTCAAACACCCAATAAAAACTCAATAATTTGGTCTATGAAGTTTATCCAATTTTCCCAAATTTTTCCACCCAAATTCGAATTTTTAAGAACTAGATTTAAGTTAGGAATCATGAAAATTGATCTAAGTTGGGTAGAAATCTCTTACCCAAGCTTCCCAGGTGCAAAAGTATTCAAAAATCTCCCCTCTCGAGCTCTCCGATTTGAAAATAAGAAAAATAGGCTTAAACCATAGAATTGGGGTTTTAATGAATCTACTCAAGTGTTTCCTCTATGCGATCGCGGACACACAATCGCGATCGTGATGAGTCATCCCCCACGCGCCTAACTTTCTTCAATGCGAACGCGACACTAGTTTTGCGATCGCGGAACTTCTATCCTCAAATCTACGCTATCGCGGTTGGCTTCACGTGACCGCGTAGAGCAAATATCAACTCTTCCCTAGGCCTGAAGTCCCCTATGCGATCACGATCCCATGCGTGTGATCGCGGAGACTAACTGCCCAACACACTGCGATCGCGGTTGGACTTGTGCGATCGCGAAGCACAATTTCTGATAGCCACAACTTTACACTACACGATCGCGGACTTACTCACGCGGTCGCAATGAACTAACATCCGCTGCTGTTAAAACCAGAAAAACCAGCAAAAGAGCTAGGCCAAAATATGCCCGTTTGGGCACCCGAAACACACCCGAGGACCTCAACCAAAACTACCAACCAACCCTAATGCCTCATTCAAACTTGTTCGAGCCTCAAAGACACATCCCATAACATAAAAATCATGAATTATGCATAGATTCAAGTCTAAGAACATATGAACATTCTAAAACCCACATTCGATGCCGAATCATGTCAAAACCTATACGAATGAACTCCAATTTTGCACACATGTCCTAAATGACATTACAGACATGTTGTCACTTTCGAAATTCCATTCCGAGCCCGATATAAAAATTTCACCTATCGTCCAAAATCGCCGAAATTCTAACCTTCGCCAATTCAAGCTTAAATCTACAACGGACCTCGAAAACATATTCCGAACACACTCCTAACACCTAAATCACCCAACGAAGCTAACGGTGTTGGCAGAAATCCATTCAGATCCGTCTTCACACATTTCTAACTACGACCCATTTTCTAAAGCTAAATTCCACATTTATGGACTATGTGTCCAAAAACATTCCAAATTTCACCACTCAACGCTCCGACAAGTTCTAATAGAATAAATAGACATGGGAGAAGCAAGTATCAGGGGATCGGGGCACTAACTCTCAAATCGATCGGCCAGGTCGTTACAATTTCATTACCTTATTTTCCTCGAGACTGCATGTTAATTGATATTTTCCTTATTTTGAGTGTTACTCATCTGATTACACGCTATTATGTCCTTTTAATTTCCTGAACTCTGCATCATTATCCTTAAACCATACTTAAATTGATTCGTTGATTAATTTCTTTCCATGTCTATGTGTGTTTTGATTACTTCCCTTATTTATTCACCTGATTGAACACTATTTAAACCCCTTTCCCCTCTCCCCTTTACGACAAACTCGAACACTCTAATAGTCTTACTAAAATTTAGTTCTTTTACTCTGATTCTATGGTCATTGATTATGGTCTTGGCCGGCTGAAAGCCAAGGCCAAGTGATTCTGGACTTAACTATTGTGGTATAGTTACTTGCTTTCCTGCTTAACTGGTAAGCCCTAATCCCTTGTCATTTCATTCTCCATGCTTTCATAATATGTGCTGCTTGACTAGCATGTTCAAATTATGAGTATGATTCTACCATTTTATATGATTTTATGATTTAGGATTAATTATTTTTAATAATATGAATCCTCTTATAAGCTAGCTCAATGTTTAGTTTGTCTCATGCACTACTTGCTGATCTCTCACCTGTCCCGGACTTACCATCTTTATGATACCATTAGCATTAATTAGGTTCATTAATCCTAACTTCACAGATTTATATTGTTACTTAATGTGTCCTGCCAACTTGTTCAACCAAACTGTTTTCCTTAACATGCTTCTGTGATTAAACATGGTTGTCCTAAATGTCATCATGCTCACTTAGTATAATTAGGTCACTTTTCTGAATTAACCTATTTGAAACTATGTACTTTACAAACTTTGTTTGTTTTGTTGAATGCAATTCTCCGTACTGGACTTTGTTTCTTCTGAAATCGGCACTGTTTTAAATTTGTCCCTTCTTCCTTTTTCTCTCACTCTTTTAAAACATCCACACCTAGTCACTTAGGTTCTATCCTCAGCCACCCCAGTGTGAGCATTGCTCAGGGTCCATGTGAGAATCCTGTGAACTCTGACGCATTGGGAATTGGATCCCAATCTCTGTTTAATCATCTCTGCATATGTGGTTCTGGTGTGATCATTGCCCTGGATCTCTGAGGCCCTTTAGAACTTTGACGCATCAGTAACTTGGTTCTATAGGTGTTATGGGTGAGTCCCTCACCATTGACTATGTTGTACCTATGAAATGAGCCTCGAAGGTGATTTGGTTTGAAGGCCTAGTTCCCAGGTTTATTTGGGCCTAATGAAGGCTCCCTATAGTGTATCTTATCACTATTATGTAATTTATTCATTACTCTGGTTTGCAATAGGTTTGCAATGAACAGATTCTGGGGATATTTAGTGAAATCGGGGGGTTTTCTTATTTCCTTTATTAACTAGGTAGAAATCCTGTCTATAAGATTCTATATATGTTGTTCAAACTATTAAGTTCTATTGTTGTGCTTAGAAATCCTGCTTATAGGACTTTTGTCGGTGATTTGATTCTGAGTTCTATATTTGCATATTAGAAATCTTGCCTATAGGGTTATAACTACATACTAGAAATCCTGCTTATTGGACGCATTAGCTTGTTCAATAAATATGCATTAGAAAACCTGTTTATAGGATCCTCAATGTTTGATTTAATTGTTTTTTCTAGCAATGTGTACAATTCCTGCCCTTATTGCTGCTCACTAGATATCGTACTTATAGGATTAAATCAATTCAAAAATAGATATCATGCCTACAGGACTAAAACCAGTTTCAAACATAGAAATCATTCCTATAGGACTTAAGTCAGTACAGTAATTAGAAAGCATGCCTATAGTATTAAAAAGGGAGATAAACATATCTCTATAAGTTAAAGTCAGTGCTACACCTAGAAATCATGTCTATAGGTCTATAACCATCAAACTTGCAGAAGTCATGCCTACGGGATCCTATAAATTGGTTATGAATGCAATCGCTACTGTCAATCACTTAGGCAATATACCTGTAGGACTTAATAATAATTCTGGATTTATAATTGTGATGAATTACTGCTTGAAGTGCAAAGACTATACTGAATAAAATCAGTAGGCAAACAACAAGTCTTAACACTCGCCTTAATAAAACTGCCTCTGCACTCTATTTTCTCGCATAAATATCCTGTCCATAGGACTTTAAGGTTGATAAAGTTTGCTGAATCGAGTGCGTGCATTTGCTGTTTTATATGCGGAGGTCAATAAGAGCCCATATTTTCTTTTACTTGAAGGTCCTAATTGTTTTTGCTTGTCGCCTAAACTATTACACTTTTTGAGCAACATAGGTTGGGTCTAGAACTATCCCAAATAGAGATCCTAATACCTCCAGGGCCATAGGTAAATGACGGTAGTGCACGCATAGGGAACGAGCTAGAATTAACTAGAATGCCTAAGTAACAACTTAAAGATAGTAATCGGGTAGTAAGGAGATGATAGTCTGTGCGCTAAATACTATGAGTAGCACCCCGACTTGAGAGAGTTACAAAGTATTGAACGGGGTGATCCTATAGGCTAAAAACTTAGCCATTCCTATTTTAAAATAAAATTGAATATTTTATTTCTCCAAATTGCTTTCTTCCCCTTAGACTAATTTGCTTAATTCAAGTTCGGCAGGGACCCACCGTTGTGGACCTCGAGGGATGCCTAACACCTTCCCCTCAATGTAACTTGAGCCTTACCCGATCTCTGGTGATGTAAACTGGTAATATGTGTTATCTGCTCTAGGTTCCCTAACGCACCTTAATCCGCTAGGTGGCGACTCTCTCAATTCCAATTCCTTACCCTCTCAAAAGGCGTTGTCCCAAAAATGTCGAAACTCGATTTCGCGAGAAAAAGGGGGCACGACACCATCTCTTCTATATGCCCTTAGTCTTAGATACCTTTGAGTTCATTCAAGCTATACCGAGATTTCTATAACTTAGAGAAACCATTAGCTCACTTGTTTTCATGGGCTAAATCTCGAGGACTTATCCATACTCGTCACCTTCTCACCCGCCTTTCCTTATCCTTACTAATGTCTTCCTATAACCTTGTCTCTCTACCATACTTTAGCTTGCGACCTACACATATCTATTTATACTACTCACAACCTCCCTTCAACTTGCTTGCACCATATATTTATTTATGTTATTCTGGAACATCAAGCGAGACATCACATCGTCTCTAACTCTTCTTTACTCTCTTAACTAGACCTCTCAGTACCTAGAAACCATGGGCTAGAAGGTATGCCTTTGACGACGCTGCTATCATTCCTGGATTACCGAATCCTAGTGCTTTAGACTTCTGTCGGAAGTATGAAGTATTCACAACCTTCTGCACTTGAGTATCTCGTACATTGTTCACCTTTACATTGTTTGCCTTAAAATCACAAGTCACATCTTCTAAATCATTCATGACCTCCCTTCAACATAGTTATGATTCACATCCACAACTTGAAGCTCTATTATAATACTTGCACCTCTGGTGCATACAATGTCCGGTGGGAAATTCATACTGACTTCTTATGAGGCTAGTAATCTTCTAACTGGCTTTATCGTAGAGCTGTTATAGAATATGGATGTTGTGCTATCTCTCTTGTATCTCTGTTATTAAGAGTGTTTCTCCTATGTTCTCAAACACGATTTCTATAATTTTCAGGGTCCAATAATCAGACTCCTGATTTACTTAGTTGATGTAACTCATGTGTTTCCTCTTCTCTCTGATTAATCTTTATGTAGGCTTAAGCTATCTTCGGTATGTGGCTCATGTTATTAGTTATTACTTCATCCTTTCATGGACGCTATGGAATATCTGTGATACCATCATTTAACAATTCAATCCTTTGTCTATGTCCTAGACTCAATTCTTTCTTTCAACTTATACTCGAGTTTTCTCCGGCTGTATGAATGTCAATATATATCCTGCATAGATAATACTCTGAAATCTTAAGTGTGTTCATAACGTAACTAACTCAGGATCATTGATCAAATAATTCGTTTCGTTCCATCTCAACTTTCTTTAAACGTAAGCAATTACTTCTCATGGTCTTTCTGCGCCCTTGTTGTGTGCATACTTAGCATATATTAGTTCCCACGCATGCCAAAATTTTTGTGCAACTCATATGTTCTCGAATATTACTTTTGATTTTACTTCCCGTTCATTAGCCACGGTAGGTTCCACTTTCTTTTGGAATGCAAAGAATTTTTTAGTGAGACTATTTTTACATAACCATTTCTCCTTCAAGTTACTATGTTTAGGTTGAAGCCTTCTTCCTTGTATCCTCAGCTAATCTTTCATTGTAGTACTTAGGGAGGACCCCCTTACTATTATAAAGCTGCGAGCTTATTACATCATATACTCGGCGGAATTTTTTAAGTTCATCCTCGCCTATAAATATTTGTAGTTACTTACCTACACACCCTTGTGCTTGAAGGGTTGCTTCGTAACTAATATTTTGACTGTCTCCCCAATAGAGATCTTTTTTATTTCTGTAATACTCACACGGAACCTTTAACTACCACAAATCCTATCTGAATATATCTCAAGTATTATAATGTCATAACTACAAGGCTGAATTCACTATATTGGGTTTTACTATGTTTATCTTGCACGATCTGTTGATTTGTCTGTAACCTCTTGTCTAGCCATAACTAGGCTCTTCCTAAATCAACTACTAACTACTCCTTGTCCCATTCTCTTATTAATCTTCTGCATAATCTTTCTTGGTTTATTTTCTTTGTCTTAACTTGCCTGTCGCACTGGCTCCTTATTTAACAATAGCATCCCGGGCAAGAACCCTTACTTCCTTTCCTTCACATCGTGCTTGCAAAATGTTATGGAATAATAGCATACCTGTAGGATTTGAATAAATGTAATCTCAACCCGTTTTAATTTTTATTGCATTCTTCCTTTGCCATTCCATAGTTACTAGAACCACAAAATTCTGACTTAATGCTACATCACTCCATATTCCCCTCTTTTGGGGAGTACTAAGGTTTAGTGCTACGACAATCTACCGATAAATGTTTCACCTCTTCATCTCTGAAGTCTTTTCACATCGTCGATGACCCTTACTCAGCTTGCGTTAATCCTTCTGTACCAAGGATAACGAAATTCCTTACTCACAAGGGAGACACCTAGTGTAACTGGAACACCGTCCCTTAAGCTTAACTTTGCTCACATTGCTTGCTTTAGTGAAGTGCCTTCCTTAATGACCTCTGAAGGTTATTCTTCTGTCGTCCATTCTATTATCGCCGGAACGCAATCTTTGAAATTCTTATGATGTCGACTATTATCAAATCTCTCAGTCCCTAATTCATGTTTAGTTTATCTTGTTCACCAGTCCATACTGATTTCTATTACTCTGGGGTCTAACTTTTCCTTCTAGTAGTCGCGTTGGAGTCACGAACTTATTTCTCGAAATGAGGATACGACTGTATGGCCTATACTCTTTTGTTGTCTCAAGGTCTGTCACCTATTGTAATTTCCTTCACTTGACTATAGACTTTGTAATACTACATTTTTTTTATCCACCGTTGTCACCCATGTATCACATCTTATACATAATGCTTCATTATCTCTTTTCTTATTTCCCTGCTAATATTTCGGTCTATCACTTTATTTTGAAAATTTCAACAAGACATTCCTTTGGTTTTAGCTCCCTTTGATCAATCCATTGGATCTTCGTCTCCTAACATTATCTCTCTACTAGGGACGGGAGCCACATTAAGATAGTATATATCCCTTCCAGGCTTCCTATGCCTATCTTTGTAAATATACACGCCATATGTCTACAAATACCCATATACACAACATATGTCTACAAGCCTCTAATAGTAGATAAATACCATAAAGGTTTGGACAGGGCCCCGCCATACCAATCAATACATGTCCAAATCATGTTGACCAAATAAGCACCTCCGGAGAAAATTGAGCACACTAACACCTACCGCTGAGCTGATAGCCTATCTGGAGGACTCTCAACTTCTATATATGGACCTGTGGGCATGAAACGCAGCATCGCTAGGCAAAAGGGACATCCGTACTACTAAAGTACCGAGTATGTAAGGTAGGAAAAGTCGTATACAATATACATGAAGGAAACATGGAGTAAAGGACTCAACCTGTAAGTCTGAGTAGCTCTATGAATCACAAAACATTTATAATGTCATGAATATGTGTATAAATATCATACCATGCAAAGGTATATGTGTACATAACATCATCAACCCTCTGAGGGCATCCCCTCAGATCATCTCGGCCATTGTGGGCAAAATCATTAACGTATACCAGCTGATCTGGGGGTGGTGCATATATAACGCCATAACCTTTCCTCATACCCCATATACATGTATATACACACACACACACACACACACATATATATATATATATATATATATATATGTGTGTGTGTGTGTGTGTGTGTATACATGTATGCGTATATAACGCCATCTGGTGATGGGTCAATGTGCATGTATAACTGAATGTTTACCTTGAAAATTGTAATTACAATTAAATTTGATTTGTGGTTCTAAAAATATGTGATTTATTTTTATACTAGTTGTTAGGCAATAGATGCTAAGTGTGAGTTAAATATATGAGATAAGAGTCGAATAGGGGGTGGTCGATGAAGCTATAACAGTCCTATGGGCCTCCAAGGCGGCTGTTTATGATCTAAGATGAGTAATAAATGGAAGCAATAAATCAAAGGAGTTGATAGTAGATAATGTTCTTGTATTCAATATCATGTGTGTAAAAAAAGATAAGGGTCCCCTTTATATAGGAGGGGCGAATCCCAACCTAGTACATAAGCATTTATTACAAAGATACGCAACTGGTACAGATATTTAATGTCGCGGTACGGACTTGTACTATTCTTGCACACCTGGTCAACTTTAAACACGTGCCTCTCGGGAATTTCCCGCTTATCCTCGACTGATGCCGATTTACGCTGACCCGAGGACAAGCATATGAAACCCTCGGGTCGAGTCGTTGAGCTGTTCCTTGATCCCTCCGATGGCGGATGATGGCAAGCAATAAAAACCATAAAATCGATCTCTCCAATTTTTGCCGTATACAAATAGTCCCTGCGTTTCTTAGAGTGAAGTGATAAGAAACGGTCTTCAATTCGTACCCTTCGATGCTCTCATCATGACGTCAACCCGGTCAAAGCATTAAGTTACATGACCCAAAAGCTGCGCAGAGGTCGCTGTCAGCACGATTACCGAGAAGCCCATGACCCGTCATTGATTCGACTGTTCTGCTTCTTAAACTTAGCCCATATGACTTCTATAAATACTACACTTGCTCGCCATTCATACTTTTACCATCATCTTCAAGTTTTTAGAGCTATCTTCCAACCCCTTATGCATTCATCTTCCTTTTGTGCTTGTTTCTTCATCTTTTTTCTCAGAAGCTTCGATATAGTTATGGCAAAGAGTTCTAAAACGGTACCTCAAAAAAAAGAACCTCTTCTTCTGCATGCCTGTCCAAGGGCAAAGAAAAAACGCCACCGAGTATCGAAGAATGCATCCCTTGTGACTTTGATACAATTTATGATCTTTCCATTTATAGACCTCCCTCTACATCGGGCCGATGTGAGCCCATGTCATGATATATCAGTGTAACACGCAAAGTGGAGAGGGTAAAAACGGAGTGTCGAAGGGGGGAGGAAGTTCAAATAGAGATCCCCAACGCTGAGGAAATCATAGTAACTTACAAAATAGGCTTCCTCAGTGTCTACACATACCCCTTCACCCTGGGTCGGTTGATTCTTCTTCTCCACTGATAGACCAGGTGATTCTTGATTTTTTCCACCAGTACCGAGCGACGCTCAGTAGGATTTACCATTTATTCTTGTGGATAGTGTATATGCTCCGATATTTCTCTAATCGGATCGAGGGGATAAACTTCACCCTCGACCACTTAATAAGATTGTACAACCCCCGTCTATTCCGAGGGGGTTTAATTAAGCTTCAACATCGTTGTACGAAGACATTCTTCGCAAGAATCAATAAATACGAGGATCGGGGGTGAATGAGCCGGTTCGTTAGAATTAGAACCTTGGACATCATCCCTTCCGATAGGATGCCATTCCCGGAGGAAAGGAACATGGTGCGTAAGCATCACTATATCGAGTATTTTTTACTGCCCCTTCTTCTTTTTTTGAATAGATTTCTTTCAATTGTGCAGCCTCCGTCTAGTTCCTAGGCGCAGTTCAGAATCTATCGGGGTGGATTAAATAAATAGACTATGATTTTCCATACAACAAGTGATCTTGGCGCGATCTAGCCAAGACAAGGTGGCAGGCCAAGAACCATGGTAAGCTTTTTTTGTCAAATTTCAGATAAGCTTCCTTTGCGGCAGAAGGTTTAATATATCCCGCATATGCAGGTCTTGGAGACAATCTGTCGATGAGGTCACCTCCCCCTGGTGAAGAGGGAACTTTGAAACTTGACAAGGGAAATAAAAGGAAGAATGAGGCATCCGCGGGGTTCCGAAGATAAAGAAACCCAGACCCAAAAGTCTATGACCGATGTCACGGTCTTGACTTCGGATGCTGCTGCAAGTCTTCATGCCGCAGACGAAGATGATGATGATGATGACCTCCCTTTGGTACAAAGGTCAAGGCGGAGTGTGGATGCTCCAAAGACTTCTGAACATCAGGCCTCCGAATCTGATACGGTCAATGTTGAACAACCTTGCGCGGAAGGGGACCTTCAAGGAGGGCTTGGGCGCAGTCCCCGAGCCATTTGCAGGACATGGTACAGTCCATATCGACGAGTTCGAAGGGCTTGGTATCGATGTTTTGGGTGGCTATAATTTGGGTCCTTCATTTTCCCCACGGGAAATAAGGGATGTCCAAAACAGGGGTGTTGTCGATGTGGGCATCTCTCGGGGGGAAGATGACACGTTCAAAGATTTATTTAAAGGTATTGAGGAGGAGACCGACCTCAACACCTCAAATGCTCTTGAAGAGGCCGAGAGACATCAGGAACAGGTGGCCTTCCTGATACATTGTCCGTTGTTTCGAATTTTCATTCCTCCTTGTATAACCCTTTTCCTTTGTGTTGTAGGCCAAGAAGTTGTATGGCCAAGCTTTCTCCAAACTAAACGACAAACTCACCTGTCGTGAAGAGGAGCCCGAGAAGCTTACCTCGAAACTGAAAGAGCTGAAGGCGTCCTCTGCCCGAAAGGGAGAGGAGTTAAATGTGCTTCGTGCAAGTTTGGAGAGAGTCCATCAGGAACGGACCAACTTCACCGAGCAGGTAACGTGGCGTCTGTGAGTTTATTTCCCTGGATCCATAAGTTGACATTTACTAACTTTATTTGTTTTTGCAGATTGAGCAAAAGAATTCTCTGGTGGGGAAACTCCGGGAAGAGGCTGCAATCAAACATATGGAGATCCTTGAGATGAAGGAGCTGATTGGGGCCGTAGCTTCGGAGAGGGATCTCTTGCGGGGAGAGTTGACCTCGGCCCAGGACCTTCTTCGAAGTGCCCAAGAAGAGATCACTTCACTATCTGCGGCCAAGTCTGATGCTGATGAGCACGTGGCCTCATATAAAAGAGACGTTGCTGCCGCAAACAATCGGGCCAAAGTGATATCTGTAAAGGCCGAGTTGAAGCTGACTCCGACCGTTTCCCATGCTCGTTCTCAATCCAAGAGACAAACACTCGAAGAGGCAAGCGCCAATGGTGCCGATCTTTCTGTTGAGGTTGAGAAGGCCAGGGCCTTGGAAGAAGCATCGGCACTTTCATCTTATTCAGATGAGAGCTTCGGTAGTGACTTAGATAATAGTGAGGGCGAGGAATAGATCCACCCATCGTTTTTGCCTTCTCTTTTCTTTCTTCTTGTATGCGGGCTCCCGGAGGATATTTGTAATGACACCTCTGTAAATATATTTTTGGGAATGGCAAGAAACTTTTTTGTTTCAAGTCCTTTATTTTTCAGTGCATAGATAATCTTATGGATTTTAATGTCGGATTTTTAGAGCCCATTCTTAGAATAATAAAAAGCCCGAGATCGGGTACGATCTCGGGCTAGATCGATATGTGGATCTTTGATATCTCCCTTTAGAGCTTATACTTATAGTAGCAGAGATCCTCGAGATCGGATACCATCTCGGGGTTGGAATAATAGTTAGGAAACCGTATAGGTAGTGATGAAGATTCTCGAGATCGGGAACCATCTTGAGGCTAGATTGAAATCGATTGCTCCTAAGAGCACATAGTTATAACAATAGAGATCCCTGAGATTGGGCAGCATTACAAGGTTGGCAGCTCTTTAGAGTCCATTACGATAACATGAATCTTCGAGATCGGGCACCATATCGAGGTTAGATACACTGATGACTACTTAGAGCCCATTATGATAACAGAAATTGTCACGACCCAAACTAGAGGATCATGAATAGCACCCGGGCCATACTTGCCGAGCACTAACGTACATTTTATCTAACCTTATTATCTTTAAGGGTCGACGAGATCAATATAAGTGGTAGATATGGATTATGAACACCAAACAATGAAAGATAATGGAATGAACATGCATAACATGGGATAACAAGACTGCCAAGAAACTACATGTAAGTTAGGAGCTACCACGCTTCCACGAAAGACTCTAAAACAAAAATAATCCGAAAAGGCATGCCAAACTATACATAAGCCGACACCTGTATATGACCCTCTAAAGGAGTATAAGTAATGCAACATAGATGGAACAGGGCCCCGACATACCCATAATATCTATAACAAAAAATGCATACCAAGACCACGACAAGTCCGGAGAAGGGATCTCGCCTATAACCGCTGAACTGGAAAGCCTACTGTGGTGGGGGAGTTGCGTCTACCTGTCTATCAGGATCTGTAGCACGACATGCAACATCCACAACTAAAAAGGACGTCAGTACGAATAAAGTACTGAGTATGTAAGGCAGGAAAGCATAAGTAATAACAGTAATCTAAACAGGGATAGAGAATATACAACCTGTAACATCTGGGTACCTCTGAGGGCTACTGACATGAAATGCGTGATACATACATATATATACATATACCTTTAAAACATCTGCCTCTGTGGTCATCATCATCATCATATGGTACCCGGCAGTAATAGGCTCGGTATAACGTATCCGGCCACATGGAGCTCGGTAAAACCCAACTGATTAGTGGTTGCACAATAGGTTCCATACCCGGCCGAGTATAGCGCGTCTCGGTAGAGTAAAATAGATATGTATATATACAATGCATGCAGGACTCAATGGAAACATATTCTGAACCTTTCGGAGTGACGTAAGGTCGATATTCTCCGCACACATTATTAGGATTAAATCTTCATCAAGAATCTTATAAGAATTAGGAAGTACCAACGACATTTATAACATAATAATAAGAGAAGCAACCTCAACATCAATTGTTCCATAAGAAGGGAAACAATGTATGTACTGCTAGCTTCTAAGAGTGGAGTATCTTTGGAAGCTCGTTCATTGAATTATGTACAATCAGAGTCGTGCAAAAGAAGGAAGAGGATAGCCTCACATACCTTGTATATACTACCCAACCTCAAGCTACGCAAATGTCACAACTCGTTCATCTACCATAAGAAAAATGACACTATCATTATCGTTTAAGCGTCATAACTATTATGTATCGACCCCAACCTATTGTACGATGCAACGGACAGCACATCCCCTGTATATATGACTTCACACAAGTCAAAACAATCACCAAAAATCCCAAAAAACATCAATAATAATCATATTGAGCCTCCCAAAACAGTCCACACACAACCTAATAACTTCATACATAAGACGACCATCGTAGTCGTGTCAAACGACCCAGAAATGTTACAACGAACGACCAGCTCACAACCCTAAATCAATATGGTGTTTCTCCACACCCTTCCTTCTCCAAAACTCCACAAAACAGTAGTAAAATACGCATCCCAACAGCAACACAAAACAGTCTGCTACAAGTCAAATAACTCGAACTCACGGCTTCCGATCACCGTCCCGTGAGTTCTAACTATAGGGAATACATTTATCAACATTCCTAGATATTTAAACACATAAAAACAGATATTAGACGTTTCTTAAATATGAAGTACCTTCCAAAACTCTAACTACAAAGAAAAAGGAGAGGCGGTATAATGACACTTACGTCGTAGGGATCGTTTTGATGTTATCGCTTCTCGATTTCATGACTGGGATGATAATCTTCTTTGAAACCCAAGAAGAGAGCATAAATATATGTTTATGGGTGTTCTATGGTTGTTTTATGCTGAAAAATGAATATAAATCCGACCTAAGACTTATATGTATCAACTTTGGAAAAGTCAAAGAGGTGCTAGCTTGGCACCCTAGGATTGGTCCATCTTCCGACGCATATATCTTTTTATCCCAATATCGTATGAACGAACGGTTAAGAGCGGTGGAAACTACTTTCCAAGAAATTATATTTGGTATATAATATGTACCAATAATACCTCATATTACACATGAAATGTATTTCTCAAAAAGCTCTAGTGATCCACCTACTTGTCACATATGATGTCTGCGCAGTCTCGCGAAACTGCAAATATCTCTCTACTCCTATGTCGTATCGGTAAATGGTTTAATGCGTTGGAAACTAGACTCATAGATATTCCATTTGGTTGGTATATCATCAAATAATTTCTAATATATTGGGAGAAAAGCTTAGTTACATTTGACCATATGTTCAGCACATTATGAGTGTAACTTGTGAAGACCTTTGCCAACTTTTGTTCCACAACTTGCTTGACTTCAAAACGTTGAACACAACTCTCATACGATAAAAATTAACTCATAGAATATCCTCCTTATCATGTAATGAACAATAGTCTCACCCTAAAGTACATGTTATAGCATTCCAAACTCGTCGACTTTCGACGAAACTTATTTTCTTCAATTGGTTTAGCTTCTAAGCTTTCCAACCCTCTTTGTACTCATTATTCATGATCTTAAATATTTGTAACCTCCAAGGTAACATGATTAACTTACTTTATGTACTTTCAAATATGATCTCATTTCAGAGCTTACATCAATTGACTGTCGACGTACTCTCACGTACGAAAACATGGGGTGTAAC
The DNA here is from genome assembly GCA_005239495.1 of Nicotiana undulata. Taxonomy (NCBI): domain Eukaryota; kingdom Viridiplantae; phylum Streptophyta; class Magnoliopsida; order Solanales; family Solanaceae; genus Nicotiana; species Nicotiana undulata. Next base: position 27,498 of record ML260523.1, on the reverse strand, counting down.
ATCATTCCCCCCTTTCGAACATTCGTCCTCAAATGTTGGCTAATGCACTTATCCATATCTTAAGCAATAAATCTTACGAATAATTTAATATTATCTTTTCCATATAGGGAGTTGTTCGGTGAATAAATCCAAAGGCTAGGGCATCCCCCTCTTTAGGCCTCTTTCTCACTCCACGACTAGTGGTCGAAGTTCTTCCAATCTTGTCACTGTTTCTACCTTCTTTCATGCAGCCCGGATGATTCTAACCTTGAATGTGTGCCAATGTGATTCTTGTCTCCTATTTTTTTGGTTAGCTTTTAACCCATCTCCAGGCTTCGCTTTTTGAACATATATAGTACTATGATAAGCTGTCCCTCTTGGCATCTATATGTGTACTAAGTTCTTTGATTGGTACTTTGTTGAACTTACAACGATTGCTATATCTTGCTTCATGGCCTCTTACTCTCTCACTACTTATCCTATATGTATAAATCTAAGCCATTTAATACTTCCTTGTTACTGTTCATCTTAATAATGACAGCCTAATCTCATCTCATATTTGTAACGTTCATCCATCTATTGTTTATTCACCTTAATGTTGATCTATAATCTACCACTGATAACCTGAAACCTCTTATATAATATATCGCCACTGGGGGTCACGACTGATCGGGGAACATCTGAAGTGATTTTACTGCTCCACTTAGGGACGATACTATAATCCAATAATTGTATTTCATAGCATCCCAATGTGATTCATCCTATGGGGGTATTCAAATCCCGTGAAATTCTTGAAATCCCATTTCTTTGAATCATTACCCAAAAAATTACTAAACGTCATCCTCTTATCTATCACAATTAAACCCTTATTCTACCACTGGGGCATCATTCCATCTCTTCTAAATTATCCTAGTCTTAAACTCCCCTGAGTTCACTCATGCTATACTAAGCTTTTTATAACTTTATGGAAACCATCAACTCTCTTGTTGTGATGGGTGTAACCCCGAGGACTTACCTATTCTTGTCATCTTCTCACCCACTTTTTCTTATCCTTACTCCTGTCTAGCTAAAACCTTGTCGCTCCACAATACTTTAGCTTGCAACCTACATATATCCATTTATACTACTCGTGCCCTTCCTTTTAACATGCTAGCACCATAGATTTCCTTTCATGCCTTCTCAGTTGTCTTTAAATGTAAGCAATTACTTTTCCTTGTCATTTTGTCACTTGATGCATGGATACTTGGCTTATCTTAGTGCCCACAAATAGGGGAGTCCCTGTAACTCATATGATCTCAATTATTAGCTTTTGATTTTTTTTTCTTTCCGTTCATTAGCCACGATAGTTGCCACTTTCTTATAGAGTGCATACAACATTATAGTGAGACTGCTGTTACAAGACCATTTTTCTTTAGGTCACTATGCTTATGTTGAAGCCTGCTTCCTTATTTCCTCAGCTAGTCTTTCGTTGTAGTGCTTAGGGAGGAACTTCAGACTCTTATAAAGTTGCGACCTTATTACATTGTATACCCCACGGTATTCCTGATGTTCTTACTCGCCTATCATTATCCTTAGTTACTTACCTCTGTGCCCTTGTGCTCGTAGGGTTGCTTCTGAATTGAAATTTTAGTTGTCTCCCTTGTGGCACTCTCTTTTATTTCCATAACACTTACATTGTACCTTCTACTACCCCAACTCCTATCTGAATATTTCTCGAGGATGACGATGTCCTATCTGAGAGACTGGATTTCCTATGCTGGGTTTCACTATGTCTATCTTGCATGATCTACTGATTTTTCCGTATCCTCCTATATAGCCATAACTAAGCTCTTCCTGAATCAACTACAGACTACCCGTTGGTCCACTCTCACATCTGTATTTTATGTAGCTTGGGTTATGTCATTTGTCTTAACTTACCTCTCGTACGGGTCCTTATGTATCAAATGTTCATTAACACTTATTTATCAATATCATCGAGTGTGACACCCTTATTGATTATCCCCGACGTCATGCTTGCATAATGTTCTGGAGTCATATTATATTTGTAGGATATGAATAAATGCAATATCATTCCTTTCACCTTTTTACGACATTCTTCCTTTACCATTCGATATTTACCTCTTCCTCTTTGGCATTATTTTTTTCACATCTTCACACACATATTACTCGCCTTGTGGTAACCCTTCAACACCAGGGATAATTGAATTTCTTATGCACAAAGGTGACACCTGGTGTAGCTGGCACATTTATTCCCTTAAGCTTAACTCTGCTCATAGCGCTTGCTTTAGGGAAGCGTCTTCGTGAATGACCTTTAAAGGTTATTCTTCTATCGTTCATTCTGTTACTGTCGAAATGCGATCTCTGAAATGATGCCGACTATTACCGATTCCTTCGGTCCCTAATTCATGTTCAGTTCTTGTTCACTGGCCCATACTAATTTCTATTACTTTGAGGGTCTCACATTTACTTCTGGTAATCACGTTAGACTCAGCAACAAATTTCTCGAAATGAGGATATGACTTTGAGGCTTATACTTTTATTATCTCAAGGCATGTCTCCTCTTATCGTTTCTTTCACTTTACTATAGCCTCTGATGTACCGTTTTCACTCATTTATCACATCTCACTCATAATGCTTCATTTACTCTCTTCTTATTCTCCTGCTAATATCTTTGTCTATTACCTTATTCTAAAATCATCAACATAACAGTCTTTCGCTTTTAGATCCCCTTACACCATCTCATTGGCCCTTCGGTCGACTAACATTCTCTCTTTACTAGGGGTAGGAGTCATCCTAAGGTAAATATTTCTCCCTTCTAGGATATCTTCTGAACTTCCTGAACATTCTAGTATTCATATCAGACTGTATTATTCTAGAGTGACCATCTGGCTATCTCCCAATGAGAACTATTACCATGTCCTGCACTACCCTTCAAAAATGTCAAATACTGAAACCAATCTATCCACAATTTTTGGTTACTCTAACACTAACTGGATCCTGATATCCTATCCTTCTCTTAAATTATTTTAGTTATCTCCCATAGGGCATAATTGAGACGGGTATGGCCAATTGTACATACCTCTATTACAATTGTAGGTAATTCAATATTCTTGTATTTCTCTGCTTGAATCGTCAATACTGACAATCTTCATTAACTGGGCACCTCGTACCCTTCTTCCTCTTGCTTCTTTTTCTTGTTGAAACTTGTATCTATATTCTGAATCTCTCATTTCTTTTCACCATAGGGGTGGATAGATACTCTTTGCCTTAAGGATCCTTATCATGAGGCTTACCCATTTAGTACACACATAATCTACTGAAGACCTTACATTTACTCATCATAGGCATCATGCAAAATTGAGTTCTTCTGACTCAATTCTCTCACAGCCACATGAAATCCCTTACCAGCCGTCTTTCTAGATGTATGCATCGTCGTATTATAAATAAGATCGAATTGAGGAAATTAAGTTCTTACGACTAAACTCTACCACACGATCTAGAATAAGAAGAAAGAGTAACAGTCCTAAATTCCCTGTAGCCTCTTGCTTATAAGTGTGGTGCACAACACACCCATAAACAAAACTCTACTAGACACGGATCATAGACAACCCCTAGGACGGACCTGCTTTGATACCAAGTTTTTCACGACCCAAACTGGAGGATCATGACTAGCACCCGGGCCATACTTGCCGAGCACCAACGTACATTTTATCTAACCTTCTTATTAACTTTAAGGGCCGACGAGATCAATATAAGTGATAGATATGGATTATGAACACCAAACAATGAAAGATAATGGAATGAACATGGATAACATGGGATAACAAGACTTACAAGAAACTACATGTAAATTAGAAGCTACCACGCTTCCATGAATGACTATACAACAAAAACCATCCGACAAGGCATACCAAACTATACATAAGCCGACACCTGTCTATGAGCCTCTAAAGGAATATAAGTAATGCAACATAGCCGGAACAGGGCCCCGACATATCCATAATATCTATAACCATAAATGCATACCAAGACCACGGCAAGTATGGAGAAGGGATCTCGCCTATAACCGCTGAACTGGAAAGCCTACTGTGGTGGGGGAGCTATGTCGACCTATCTATCAGGACCTGCAGCAGGACATGCAGCGTCCACAAATAAAAAGGACGTCAGTATGAATAAAGTACTTAGTATGTAAGGCAGGAAAGCATAAGTAATAACAGTAATGTAAACGGGGATAGAGAACATACAACCTGTAACATCAGGGTACCTCTGAGGGCTACTAACATGAAATGCGTGATACATACATATATATACATATACCTTTAAAACATCCGCCTCTATGGGCATCATCATCATATCGTACCCGGTCGTAATAGGATTAGTAAAACGTACCCGGCCACGTGGAGCTCGGTAAAACCCAACTGATCAGTGGTTGCACAATAGGTGCCATACCCGACCAACTATAGCGCGACTCGTTGGAGTAAAATAGATACATATATATACAATGCATGTAGGACTCAATGGAATCATATTCGGAACCTTTCGAAGTGACATAAGGTCGATATTATCCGTACACATTATTAGGATTAACACTTCATCAAGAATCTTATAAGAATAAGTAAGTACTAACAACATTGATAACATAAGAATAAGAGAAGCAACCTCAACATCAATTGTTTCATAAGAAGGGAAACAATGTATGTACTTCTAGCTTCTAAGAGTGAAGTATCTTTGGAAGCTCGTTCATTGCATTATGTAAAATTAGAGTCGTGTAAAAAAAGGAAAAGGATAGCCTCACATACCTTGCATATACTGCCCAACCTCAAGCTACGCAAATGTCACAACTCCATTATCTACAATAAGGGAAACGACACTATCATTATCGTTTAAGCGTCATAACTATTATGTATCGACTACAACCTATTTGACGATGCAACGGACAACACATCCCCTATATAAATGACTTCACACAAGTCAAACTAATCACCAAACAGCCCAAACAACATCAATAATAATCATATTGAGCCTCCCGAAATAGTCCACACACAACCTAATCACTTCATACATAAGACGACCACCGTAGTCGTGTCAAACGACCCGGAAATGTTACAAAGAACGACCAGATCAATACCCTACATCTATATGGTGTTTCTACTTACCCTTCCTCCTCCAAAACTCCACAAAACAGTAGTAAAACACGCATCCCAACAGCAACACAAAACAGTCCGCTAGAAGTCAAATAACTCAAACTCACGGCTTCCGATCACCGTCCCGTGAGTTCTAACTATTAGGGAATACATTTATCAACATTACTTGATATTTAAACACTTAAAAAAATATATTAGACATTTCTTAACTATGAAGTACCTTCCAAAACTCTAACTACAAAGAAAAAGGAGAGGCGGTATAATGGCACTTACGTCGTAGAGATCGTTTTGATGTTATCGCTTCTCAATTTCATGCCCGGGATGATAATCTTCTTTGAAACCGTAGAATAGAGCTTAAGGATATGTTTATGGGTGTTCTATGGTCGTGTTATGCTGAAAAATGAAGAGAAAGCCGACCTAAGACTTATATATATCAACTGTAGAAAAGTCAAAGAGGTTCTAGCTTGGCACCCTAGGATTGGTCCATCTTCCGACGCTTATATCTTTTTATCCCGATGTCGTATGAACGAACGATTAATAGGTTGGAAACTAAATTACAAGACATTAAATTTGGTATATAATATGTCCAAATAAGAGCTCATATAACATATGAAATGTATTGCTCAAAAAGCTCTAGTGATCCACCTACTTGTCACTTTTGATGTCTGGCGCAGTCTCATGAAACTACAAATAACTCTCTACTCCTATGTCGTATCGGTAAACAGTTTAATGCGTTTGAAACTAGACTCATAGATCTTCAATTACGTTGGTATATCATTCAATAATTCCATAATATATTGGGAGAAAATCTTAGTTACATTTGACCATATTTTCAGCACATTATGAGTGTAACTTGTGAAGACCTTAGCCAACTTTTGTTCCACAACTTGCTTGACTTCAAAACGTAGAACACAACTATCATACAATAGAAATTAACTCATAGAATATCCTCCTTATCATGTAATGAACAATAGTCTCACCCTAAAGTACATGTTATAGCATTCCAAACTCGTCGACTTTCGACGAAACTTATTTTCTTCAATTGGTTTAGCTTCTAAGCTTTCCAACCCTCGTGGTGCTCGTTATTCATGATCTTAAATATTTGTAACCTCCAAGGTAACATGAGTAACTTACTTTATGTACTTTCAAATATGATCTCATATCATAGCTTACATCAATTGACTTACGACGTACTCTCACGTATGAAAATATGGGGTGTAACAGTAATCCTCGATATCGGGTACCATCTCGATACATTGTGATAACTTAGATCCTCGAAGTCGGGCACCACCTCGAGGCGGGACTTAACCGGGGGCACAAGGAAGAGGCCGTCGCTGAAGAGGACCTCATATACATTGGCCACTCCGAGGACATCAGTACTCCGGTGGAGGATGGTTCTTCACCGATGGTTCGAACCAAGGATCCTTCTGTGGTCCAGAAACGATGTGCCTAAAGCCCCTGAGGGGAAGGTTACACGACATGGAAAGAGCGAGGGTCCTTCGCCAGCAGCTTCCTCCCCCTTCAAAGGCACTTCGAGGGGCGAGGATCCTTTACCCCTATACACTTCTCCCGTTGAAGGTACTTTGAGGGGAGTTCGTCGCCAGGGGCCGCCAAAATTGAGCGGGGTCCAAGAAATCATTTTCCCACTAAGGGTGGCTCAACTAGAGGCGACGGGGTCAGGTGAGTAAATGAACACGCAACCTTTGAGGAGGATTAATGGCTCTGCTCTGTGGTAAGTTTTGACGATTCTTTGATCTCTCAGTTTCGTACTTTCATTTTCTAACTGAAGCGTACTTTTCACAGGCCTTTGACGAGCTCAAATCCGAGCTGCTCAGATGCGAAACCAGGCTGCAAAAATCCTTGGATGGGGAGAAATCATTCAATCTCCTTTGTAATAAACGAGCAAAGGAGCTGATACACCTTTGGTGCAAGGTGAGTCGAAGCCATGACTATGAAGGCCGTCTCGAGAGACAGGTAACCTTTGTTTTGATGATATGCATATTTTTTCTCCTATCTTCGGAGACTAATATTCTGATGTTTTGGATGCAGATAAAGACAGAGGACCTGGAACGCCTTTGGGGCAAAGTTGGTTAGGCCGAGTATGAGTGCAATGAGCTAAGGGCGCAGATGGATTCCCATGTTGCGGCCAAAAGGAATGCTTTGGCCAAAGCATCTACCCTCGAAGTGCACCTCTGGAATGCTTGTGAAGACAGCTCGGTGCATGCGAGCAAGATTGAAAGGCTCTTGGATGAACTTTTGCAAATGAAAGTCGAAGTTGTCGATGCCCGTGCCGAAGCTGAAGAAGCTCGAGCAAAGGCCGACAAGAAAGTGGTCGTTTATTTGAAAGATGTTGTTGATACTCGGGCTCAGCTGAGAGGAGCATCTGATAGAGATAGGAGAAGCAAGGAATATGCCCGGTGTAGATCTCGGAGGGAAATTCTCGAAGAGATACACCAAGTATTTCCTTTCTCCTAGTGTCGATGCTGATATTTGAGGGCCCTCGAGGAAGCTGGTCACGAGAATATGCTAGGTTTTGCTTTTTTTCTTATTTGCATGAGTCTCCCTATGGGAGTATTTTGAATGTATATTTTTAATATGTGTATATACAAAAGGAAACCTTACGGCTTTCTCATTTCGTGATTTTTTCTCTACTTGAGTTTGTCTTTCTTGTCTTCAAAATTTTTACGTACGTCAACGATTTTCCAAATGAATTGGACTTCGAGGTAAAACCATTAGGTTTACAAATTAGCTTTGAGGCATGTTAGGCTGGAATTTAAGCTCTTACACATGTGGTCAATATGACCTTTACTTGTCCAGTAGGCTTTTTGATGTTGGCCCGTGGGCTCTTATGCATTTTCCTTAGGCATTTAGTCGATGTGAGAAAACCCTTAGGTTTACATATTGGCGCTGAGGCTTGCTAGGCTGGCTCGTAGGCTCTCATGCCTTCGCCCTTAGGCGTTTTAAAGTTGGCCCGTAGGCTTTTATGTATTGGTCCTTAGACGCTTTTTAGTTAACCGCTTAGGGCTCGGTCCTCGAGTCGGGTTGCGACTCGAACTTATCGACCCTTGGGTTTCTAAATCGGCCCTGAGGCTTTTAGGTTGGCATGTAAGCTCTTATATATTCTCCCTTAGGCATTTTTAGGCTGGCCCTTAGGCCCTTGCGTGTTGGGTCGGTATGACATTTATTGAGGCTATATTTTTCCCTCGTTAAAGACTTTTTTGAATTTTTTGTATTTGTCCAACTCTTCGACGGCCCGATAAGAACCTCGATTATGAGTTGTTATGTGACGCTAAATGAGCACCTAGGAAGGTTTTTCCCTATGGTTGAATTGTCTTGAAGTCTTTTCTTTGTTTAGAGCTGACATGAACATGATCGAAACTCTTTTTGCTTATGCCGAGGGTAGCCTGATTTAATCAGTTCTTTCCAAAGTAACTTCGAAGGATTTGGTTTACGGGGACGGTCGGGCGTCCCCAAGTCGGTTTACTTTGGCCGTAGCCTTTTGACCGTAGTCATTATTTTTGGTCGTAGCCTTATGACCGTAGTCATTGTGTTTGGCTGTAGCCTTTTAGTCCCCAAGTGAGGTAACTTTGGAATCTATATCGAGCGTATGCCTTTTTAGGAGTCTTACAAGTTCGAATATATAGCTTGGGCTTTAAAATCAGGATTGTGCCCTTTTTCAAGGTCATATAATTTGGACATGCCTTACTTGAGGTCTTACATTTTTATCATGTCCGTAGGACTTACAGATTTTGTCATGCCCGTAGGACTTACAGATTTGAGAATGCCCGTAGGACTTAGCGGTTTGGTGTCGTCATATGGGGGCTTTCGGGCTCGATGTTGCCCGCTCAGGGTCTTATGGCCTCGAGCTTTGATGGCTCGATGGGGTGGCAGTTAGCAATAGTCCCCGAGACATCTAATGTTTTTTGGCACTTGGGCCTTTCCTTGTGACAATAGCAACTTCTTTGAATCACAAAGTGTTTTGATGGTAAGAGATACTCCTTTGAATACTTGGTACAAGCATACATATTTTGACCGTCGAGGGTTCGATTATATTATGCGGACACGGTTCATTCGACCGTTTGGCCTGATACATCATTTTCCTATCGAAGCCCTCTTTGGCTTATTTTGGTTTTTTCGAGGGGGTGACCTCCCGCGGGGTGCCCCCCAGTATTCGATATTGATTCTAGAGAAGCCTAGAATACTTGTTCACGTTCTCCTTAGGTAGCATATAGATGTTGCCTCGTTAAAAACCTTGATAGTAAAACCCTTTCTGGGATAAACTCCGATTGATGGGAAAGAGTGCAACGCATGATTTAAAACTTAAGGCCTTAAAACAGGAAGGTGCTTCGATTCCTTTTATCGGACACCTGCATATAGGTCAGTGTAAAATGTAAATAAAAAAGAGAGACGGTTATACCTTTGTAGAGACGACTTTTGAGCCTCGATGAGCTACAAACACTTTACTCTGAGGACACAATATGTTCCTTTGCTTATTAACTCGGGTATAGCTGAGGGTGTAACTTGTGACTGCTACTTGGTCGTTTGCTTATCCATTAGCTTCTTCGATGTTGAAGGTGTCGATGTCGATGCCCTATCATGTACCACGAACATCTCCCTTGCAGCATGTTGCTCACCGTATACCTTTTTTATTCCCTCATCGGTTGGAAATTTCATCATTTGATGAAGGGTTGATGGTACTGCCCTCATGTAGTGTATCCACGGCCTTCCGAGCAAGGAATTGTACCTCATGTCTCCATCAATGACATGAAACTTGGTATTCTGGGTTGTGTCAGCCACGTTGACCGGTAGGGTGACCTTCCCTTTCGTTGTTTTGCTCGCCATGTTGAATCCATTAAGGACTCTCGAGGCGGGAACGATCTGGTCGAGCAGTCCGAGCTTCTCTACCACCCTCGACCTGCCTATGTTGGCCGAACAACCTGGATCCATAAGCATACGTTTAATTTGAAATGTATTCACAAGAAAAAGAAATTACCAATGCGTCGTTGTGAGGTTGAGACGGGGTCTTGATTTCCTCGTCGCTAAATGTGGGAGCGTCCTCGGGTATGTAGCCCTGAGTTTGATTTTCCCTAGTGATGGATATCTTTGTTGTCTTACAACATGTTCCTGCGGGATGTCGATCTCTCCCATGATCATGTGGATGACATGTTGTGGCTCCCCTATCTCATTTTTCTTGTTCGCTTCTCTTTCCTGAAATTGATTTTTAGCTCGATCGCTGAGGAACTCCCGGAGATGCCATTGTTGATCAGCCAGGCTACTTCCTCCCGGAGTTGTCTACAATCCTCGGTCCTTTGCGATGGATATGATAATACGGGCTTCGGCCACCTGGTGTCTTTGATTTTACCTATGGACGATACGATGTCTGAAACATCAATATTGAAATTGTATTCTGATAGTCGGGGTGCCTCAATCGGTCATGTGTGTTTGTTGAAGCCAACTTCTTACTAGTCCCCGAGAGTTCTGACCGGGTCTGAGCGTCTGTCGTTCCGAGGTATGTTGCTCCTTGGGTCGTTTCTTCGATCATTAGTGTAGGGTTGATACCTTTCCTTGTTCGGCCTTGGTTCCTTTTCCAAGAGCCTGCTAGAATATACTGAGCATGAGGGGGCTCCTAGTTGGTCATCTTCGACCCTTATCTTTGACTTGTATCGGTTATGGACGTCCGTCAAAGTGATGGCGGTATATTCTACCAAATTTTGTTTCAGGTGCTTTGAAGCTACTGAACTTCGTTCATTCAAGCCTTAGGTGAAGGTCTGCATTGCCAAATAATCGGATAACGGTGGTAACTATATTCGCTCCATTTGAAAGCGAGATACAAATTCTCGTAGCATCTCGTTTTCCCTTTGCTTGATTTTGAAGACATCGGATTTCCTTGTTGCAACCTTGATGACGCCGGCATGTGCCTTTATGAAAGAATCTGCCAGCATGGCAAATGAATCTATCGAATTCGGGGTTAGGTTGTGATACCACATCATGGCCCCCTTTGATAATGTTTCTCCAAACTTTTTCAGTAGGACGAATTCAATCTCGTCCTCCTTCAAGTCATTCCCCTTTACGGCACAAGTGTAGGCAGTGATGTGCTCATTGGGGTTCGAGGTCCTGTTGTATTTGAGAGATCGTGCATTCTGAATTTCTTCAGGATGAGCTTCGGAGCCGCACTTGACAGGAATAGCCTTTGCACGAACTTCTTCGGAGCCACACTTTTTAGGGGGTGCACCTGGGATCTGGTTGACCCTTGTGTTGTCGGTCTCCACTTTGTTGTCATTGGCTTCTATTTTATTTCTCCTGATTCAATTCTCCTCGTGAGGTCTTCGAGCATTTTCATAATAGCGGGGTTGGCTGCTGACCCATTGTTGCTCGACCTCTCCGGTGCTAGTTCGACTCGAGGAGCTGTCTCCGATGTTGTTGTACTTGGAGTTTTTTGGTGGCTTTGCAGCTGCGCAATTGCCAACTATTGTGCCTGCAACATTTCATAAATAACGTGAAGGCAAACCTCTCTTTCTTCTCGAGCTATAGTCTTCTAAACATCCCGGTTTTTTTTTTGGCGTATATCCCCGTCAGTTCGGGAGCTAATATCGACATGTTGGGCATTGCGTGAGCCCACATCCACTGGGTTTGGGTTTGGTGCGTCCTTAAGGATCTGCTGTGGTACACCAGCGCCTGAAAAAGCTACATTGTTCTCCCCATGGTCCTTAGCATCGTTATTTTCGTGTGCATTTGATGATTTACACATTTTGATCTAATTCAAAAGATTCTTGGACAAGAAAAAATGTAAAGAATAACTTGCTTTTTTAAGTGAACCAGCACTAAAACAATCACTATTATATTTATCCCCATGGTGGGCGCCAAACTGTTTATCTTGAAAATGGTAATTACAATTAAATTTGATTTGTGGTTCTAAAATATGTGATTTATTTTAATACTAGTTGTTAGACAATAGATGTTGTGAGTTGAAGAAAAAAGATAAGAGTCAAAGAGAGCTAAGACATGCAAACCAGACTTCCTTTAATAGGGGCCTTGAGTTGGCTAAGATAAGTCCTCGAGGTAGAGGCTCGATGTTAATAGAGGGTGGTCGATGAATCTATAACAGTCCTATGGGCCTCGAAGGCGGCTGTTTATGATCTATGATGAGTAATAAATGAAGAACAATAAACGAAACAAAATAAATGTGAGCAATAAATCAAAGGAGTTGATAGTAGAGAATGTCTAAGTTAGAGAGCAGAGAACGTTCTTGTATTTGATATCATGTTTGAAAACAATTATAGGGGTCCCCTTTATATAGGAGGGGGAATCCCAACATAGTACATAAGAATTTACTACAAAGATACGCAACTAGTACAGTTATTTAATGTCGCGGTACGGACTTGTACTATTCTTGCAGCCCTGGTAAACTTTACACACGTGCCTCTCGGGAGTTTCTCGCTTATCCTCGACTGCTGCCGATTTATGCTACCCCAAGGTCGAGCATAGGAAACCCTCGGGGTCGAATCCTTGATTTGTGCCTTGAGCCCTCCGAAGGCAGATGATGGCAAGCCATAACAACCATAAAATCGATCTCTCTGTATTTAGCCGTATACGCTGAATGCAATGCATAAGAAGTGGGGTAATAAGATTTCTCGGTATGTCATAAGATCATTATGCCTTTAACTAATATCATGAAATAATCTTTATCAGTTACGTATTTTCTGAGACACATGAACAAATGATAGAATAATAGGACATATGGGGAACCAAGAACGTAGGTATCCCTAGTACTTTTAAGAATATAGTCATTTGTAAAAGTTGTGTGTTTGCTCGTTTCGTGTGTATCATTTGGATCATGCCAAAAGGAAAGAAGGGATAACCTTAACATACCTGAGCCGATTCTCTTGACATTCCCTCTAACACCTGTTCATCGTGACAAAACACTTAACGGCGAGATCAAAATAGGAACAAATCCGTATGATATTCTTGAGAAAGATTATACCGGTATTTCTTAAAATTTTAAGTCACACTGTACATTGTAGGAATTCATAAGAATTCTTGTTGAAGCTTCATCCATTTCTTTGTAAAGATGTTCATCTCCCTTTAATACATTAGGAGGTTTCTTATCATTTGTGGGCCCCACTTGATATGGATTAGTTTGCCAACATTATCCAAAAATGCCACCTAGCCACCTAACCAAAGAGTCACCATTTGTCTTGATCAAGAACTCCATTTGCTGCCACGTTAGGAGGTAATTTAGGCTCATCCATATCCAAAAATTCCTAATTAGCTTGTTAATCTCCCATTAACAAATAACTAACCAATTACTATATAATTAAGAATTATCTCAAATTACTTAAAATACTACTCAATTTTAATACACGTTATATATCTCACTATCATGGCCATGTGGTACCTTTATGGCAATAGTCCATAAATACGGGGTTTATAGCTTGGACCGTATTTTATCCCAAATTGGCAATCTTTAATGAAACTAATTTTTCTTTGATATGTTTACCCTCTAACAACGGTACTTACTTATCATTTGTTATAAATAGAATAAATACTTATCACTTCAAAATAATCTTGTCTTTGAACTGATGTCCATTATCTTACAACAAATCCAACGTACAATGCTACGGGGTGTAACATTGACGTAATACTGCGGGATGTAACAACATGACTCACTAAAGCTGTCATCTTGAGAATTGCCATCGGCACATGTCAGTGATTACATATCTCTCTCCTCCATCGCCCGGATGCTGGTGATGTTCGTCAGTCGGAGGGGTGTTGGAATGACTACATCAAAATATCTCTCTTCCTCTACATATTCTTTTATGAGGTACTGAGTCAGCATGATACCGAAGGACAATCTAGCAATTCTCTTGCTTGTTCTAACATGCGCCATCTGGTAGCATATCAGTTGGCCCACATTCACCTTCTGGCTAATCACTAGTAGCCGTGTGTTGATCAATTCAACCACACCTGAGCTTTTGGCTTCATTTCCCTCCTTGGAAATTTCCTATGAGGTTGGGTCTTCTTGTCACGGACCCAAGAAGCCACATAATTGACACCACAGAGAGTGTGTCTCAGTGCCTGATATGTTGGACGGGCAATAAATTTACCCAGGGGCTCATGGGACATTCAAAGCTCCCGTGTAATTGCATATAGTTGATGTAGAAAAATCAATCAACCGCCCCTGAATAAGCACATACTGCTCAGGATCATTTGGATCATAACTGGCATAAAACTGATAGACAAGGTATACATTGATATCCCTAATGTTTTCAAACACGTAACCCAATCCATGAACATGAATACCTTTCCAAATTAAATGATACTTAGATCTTAGACGATGTTTATGAACAGCCGATTCTAAGTGGATATGTGTCGGCCGATGAATCTTGTACCAATTCGTTGTAGATGGAGGTATACTCTTAATTCCATACTCTCGCTATCCAGTAGGCTGTGGGCGTGAGGCTTCCATAGCTGCAACTACTTGCAATCCCTCGACATGACTTGAAACCCTACTTTCTTCTTTTTCGGTAGAGGTGCGGATGAAGCTTTGCCTTTTGTTGCAGCAGTGGCCTTGCCCTTTCCTTTACCTTTATCCGTCGAACGTACCATATTTGTACCTACACAAGTAGACACTACTCAGGCATTGAATCAATTCACAACATGGTCTTACGATCCCACACTTAAGAGTTCACATGATGTTCAATAATTTTGAGGCTACTTAGACTTCACCATATTATTTTTGCATGAGAATCAATAAATGTCAAAAAGATGTCTACTACAATTTCGATGCATATAGCTACAATCTCAGCTCCGGTGAGTCACCCCACACTTTAAATATCAAGGGTTTCAAGATGACATAGCATTAGTATAACAACTCTGGAGACTCGGGCTCCAATGGGAACAAAGAATGCCTTTGAGGCGTTTGACAAACACTTGGCATGCACTAGTGCCGTGAAAGTGCTTGTGGGAATGAGGGATTACCCCACCCTCCCAAATCGGCTTGGGAATTTAGTGTTCTCACCCATGTAAACAACAACAATACAATTCCTATGGGGGTTCATGGGATCGGGACAAGTATACACAACTTCTCATTCAAGACATTCATAAGTTTGCAAGATGCAACTCTTACCTCAAGCAACCCAAAATAAAATAATGAGAGAGAGAGAGAGAGAGAGAAGAGTGCATACCTTACATTTATTAGAAAGAGGAATGTTCATTAATTAATTGTGACGTATGAGAGAATGAAGGTATGAGAGGGGAGTTGGGGAAATTATGAGTGATAGGGGAAAAAGGAGCGGGCAGTGACTTGAGAGGGTGTGGAAAAGTGAATGAAAACGGGAAGGGTTGGGAGTGGGTAGTGAAAGGGGAAAAAGGAGCGGGCAATGACTTTGTATAGCCTGGTGCTCTCAAAATAATGAAAACGAAACTCATCAAGTTCATGCAGCTCTGTGACTCTACTCGTACCAACAACCTCCATGCCAAGATATAATTGCCTTAACGCCCAGAAAGCTCTATGCTCTAAGTCCAATAGAAAGTGACACGCCTTTCAAGATACCAGTTTATACGGTGATATACCAATCGAAGTTTTGAATGTGGTGCAGTAGGCTCATAGTGCATCATCCAGTTTTCTTTCCCAATCAATCCAAGTAGAATTTATAGTCTTGGTCAAAACACTATTAATTTCTTTATCTGACACCTCCACTTGCCCACTTGTGTGTGGGTGATATGGGGTGGCAACCTTATAGCGAATGCCATATTTCTCCAGCAACTTTGCAAAGGCTCGGTTGTAGAAGTGAGTGCCTCCATCACTGATGATCGCTCTTAGAGTGCCAAATAGGGTGAATATATTTTTTCTTAGAAAACAAATGACTCATTTTGCATCATTTTTCGTACCGCGACTTCTACCCATTTTGAGACTTAGTCTACCACTGCCACTATGTACTTGTTGCTATATGAGCTCACAAATGGTCTCGTAAAATCGATTCCCCATAAATCAAATACTTCCACCTCTTGAATTGGGTTCATGGGCATCTCATGTCAGCGAGAATTGTCCAATGTTCATTGCACTCATCATAGCCCTTTACCCACAAGTTTGCATCTTTGAACAATGCTAGCCAATAAAAGCTCGACTACAACACTTTAGTCGTTGTCCTTACTCCTCCAAAATGGACTCCATAAGGCGAAGCATGACACTCCTGCAAAACAAAAGCTTGGTTTATCTCGGGGATACATATCTGGATCATGTTATCAATACAAATCCTAAAAAATATGGTTCATCCTAGAAATACATGCGACAGTAATGATATAACTTTTTTTTCTTGACAGGGACGAGTCATAAGGAACAATATCACTCGCCATGTATTTTGCAGTATCTGCATACTGTGGCGCTACCTCAAGGTCCGTGGCTAACAATTGTTCATATGGCAATTTCTCCATGATATCTTCAACCTCAACCTTCTTTTCAGCCCCTTCAAACTTGGACAAACGATCAACAACTTGGTTTTCCGTTCCCTTTCGGTCCTGGATCTCCAAGTCGAATTCTTGCAACAGTAGAACCCATAAAACCAGGTGTGGTTTTGACTCATTCTTCTCAATTAAGTACCAGAGAGCAGCATGGTCAATATAATCAATTACCTTTGAGCCTATCAGGTAATGACTTGAATTTGTCAAATGCGAATACCACTGCTAGCATCTCCTTCTCGGTCACTGTATAATTAATTTGGGCACTACTCAATGTTCTACTTGCATAGTAGATTGAATGAATTACTTTATCTTTTCTCTGCCGAAGAACTGCTACCACACCATTGTCGCTTGCATCACTCATCAGCTCAAAAGGTTATTCCCAGTCAGGTGCCACTATGATTGGTGCAGTCACCACCCTTTTTCAACTCCTCAAAAGCTACCATGCAGTCATCAGAAAACACAAAGGGTGATCTTTTTCAAGCAATTTACACAAAGGGTTAGCAATTTTGGAAAAATCTTTTATAAATCGCGTATAGAAATCGGTGTGACCGAGGAAACTTCTTATGGCCTTGACGGACGTGGGTGGAGGCAACCTCTCAATTACATCAACCTTATCACGGTCAACCTCAATACCCTTACTTGACACTAGGTGTCCTAAGACTATACCTTCATGTACGATGAAATGGAACTTCAGTACCAGATTAGTCTTAATACACCTCTTCAAAACACTTTTCAAATTCATAAGGGGGTCATCAAATGCGCTCCCCACCACTGAGAAATCATGAAACCTCCATTATGTCCTCTACCATATCTGTTAAGGTTGTCCTCATGCATCTTTCGAATGTGGCGGTTGCATTGCATAGGCCAAAGAGCATTCTCCTAAAAGAATAGATTCCATACGAACAGATGAACGTCATTTCCTCTCTGTCCGTGAGGGAAATAGAGTTCTGGTTATACCCCGAGTATCCATCCAGGAAGCAGAAGTTGAACCTCCCCGCCAATATATCTAACATTTCATCAATAATTGGCAGCAGAACATGTTTTTTTTGGGTGGCCTTGTTCAATCTTCTATAATCCGTACAGATTCGCCATCCCGTAACTGTTCTTGTTGAGATCAACTTGTTATGCTCATTTTTCACTGCAGTCATTCCACCCTACTTTGGAACACACTAAACTGGGTTGACCTAGTTGTTTTCAGAGATGGGGAAGATGATTCCCGCATCTAACCACTTGATCACTTCTTTCTTAACCACTTATTTCATGTTGGGGTTCAACCTTCTTTGATGTTCTCTGAAGCTTTTGTGTCCATATGCATACAAAACATTGGGCTGATACACTTTATGTCTATAATGCTCAACCAAATGCAGTCTTGCACTCCTTCAGAATGTGCAAAAGTTGTTCTTCCTGCACATCTAATAAACCAGATGAGATAATAACAAGTAATGTCGAGATATGTCCCAAGAAAAGATACCTGAGGTAAGACGATAATGGTTTTAGCTCCAACCGTCGTGGCTCTTCAATCGATTGCTTAGCTGGAGATGTATTTCTTTCTTCTAAGTGTAAAGGCTCGGATTTGGGCTCACATTTCCAGTACCCTTGGCCTTTAAGGGCCAAAAACCCATTTCGCCAAATCCTCACAATCTACCTCTTATAAGTTCATGAGGCAAGCTGCTAGGGGGTATTTTGTGTTTAGCTCCTTATCTTTTTTCTTCCAAAATCACATACACAGCTTCAATCAGAGAGAAATTACCAAACTCATTGGGTCACCACATAGACTTATGTACATTGAATGTTCTTTCTTCATTATTTAGTCTCATCTTTAGCTCCCCAGTTTCACAATTAATTAGAGCTCTCCCTATGGCCAAGAATATCCTTCCAAAAATTATGGGAATCTCTTCATCAACCTGGCAGTCGAGAATGACAAAATCTGCCAGAAACATAAACTTTCCAACCTGCACAACTACATCATCAAATATACCTAATGGCCTCTTCAACGTTCGATTGACATAGCTATAGTAACATGGATGTGGGCCTTGATTTTCCAATGTCTAACCTTTTATAGATAGACAAACGCATCAAGTTTATGCTTGCTCCAAATCACACAAAGCTTTAGCAAAAGCATAACTGCCTATTGTTCACACAATTGTAAAACTCCCTAGGTCGGATAGCTTCTCGGCTATGGGTCTTATCACGACAGCACTACAGGTCTCAATCAATGTAACAATTGACAAGTATTGAAAGTCGAACTTGCGAGACATCAAGTCCTTCATCATTTTTGCATAACCGGGCATCTCCCTCAAGGCATAAATCAATTGGGATGTTTACCTGAATTTGCTTCAAAATCTCTATGAATATCTTATATTGCTCAACCTTCTGATATTTGTCCAACCTCAACGGAAAGGGTGCCGGAGGTCGCTTCTTTCCTGTGGCTTGTGTTAGATCCTACTCGTGCAATTTTTCTAATGCCTTCTCTTGCATTTCCTCAGTCTCCTTTGCAACCTCCTTTTCATTGTTTAGTTCCTCTTGGGCTAGCTGCACTCTTACTTCTATAAGATAAGTTTACTCATCTACCTCAATTGGTACTGACACAAGTATCTCAGTTGGTCGGCTCCCGCGAACAACTTATTTCTCTAAATCAAGATATCTACCATTTCTTAGACTCACAGTCATTAGCTGCTTTGGATCCTACTCTTTCGACATGTATGTCTGTAGGTAACGTCCCTTAAGGATGATTGTTAAGGGCCATGTAGATTTGCCCTAGTTGAATATCAATGTCCTTGATAGTTCAGTTGTGTGATACTACTCTTTCTTTTATATGGTGGAATTTTTCTTCCATTTTTCCACTGGACCCAATGAGTTGTTGTAGCATTCCTTTAATTTTGAACAATATGTCATCTTATCTCACTATCTGTTGATGTTGAGGTTGTTTATAATTTCATTTTATTGATTGTACCTTTGTTGACTTTGATAAGGCATAACATGACCCCGTGGTCGTACAGTTCCAGGATTTTTATTATTATTGTACTGTTGATGTGCTTGCCTATATTATTGATTCAGTTGTACCCAATTCTGACCACCTTGTCTCGCCTTCATAGTTGCCCACATAGTTCATATTCTCTTGAGTTCTGGTTTTCATTCTCGCCACTCCATGAGCACACACATGGATGATTAATGCATGGTGTGCATAATCCTCTATTTGTCGTGTCAACCATGTGGACCTGCGTTTGGACCGAATCATTAATCTTTTTGGTGAGGGTACTCAATTGCGTCATCAGAGTAGCCATATTCTCAGCCATGGAGTTGTTTGGGTCTAGAGCTACCGATTGAACTACATCAGTGATTGTAGAGTTTCTTGCCATCCATCCTGAGTTTTGAGCCATTTTTTCATGTAAGACCTTTTATTCTCTAAATAATTTGCTAAAAAATGCTCCACCTGCTGAAGCATCAATATTGGCCTTCAAGCTGTCTTCCAACCCCATGTAGAACATTTGCCCCAAATCTGATCAGGAATGCCATGGTGTGTACACTTGACCAACATCCCCTTGAACTTCTACTACGTTTCTTGAAATGTTTCAGATGGTTTCTGCCTGAAGCTTAATATCTCATCCACTTTCTTGGCAGTCTTATTGCGTGGCTAGAATTTGTTCAAAACCTGCTTGACTAATTCCTCCCAAGTAGTGATGGATTTTATGAGGAGCGAATTGAGCCAAGTCTGAGCCTCTCCTGTCATTGAGAATGGAAACAACAACCGTCTTATTACTTCCGGTGTCACATTCGGTTGTCTTTGCGTGACATAAATCGACAGGAAATTTTTAAAATGATGTTGTGGATCTTAGGTTATTAGTTAATACTTTCGCCTTGGTGGGATCCATGGAACATCCATAATATAATCCACTAACAATTCAAGCCTTTGTCTATGAGGTGGACTCAATTCTTTTTTAATGTAAGACCTTGAGAATAGTCCCTTGTTCTGCAACAAATGTAACATGTTGTTGTGATTTGAAATAATTCCGCTTGTATCTGAGGGACTACAATTGCGGTTGCCATATTTTCAGTGGTGGGTTGTGCACAATCATACAAGGCTTCTTCTAACACAAGAGGTGCCACACCCTGATTGTTAGGGCTATATACATTGTTTCTGTTGTTTTGGTCGTCTATTATGTCAGCCATGTCAAGTTCGGTTCATTCTGTTGAGTTCTATTGTCGTTTGTCTTTCTTGTTTGCATGATTTAGTTCTTTGAAAGCTTTCTCAGGCTATGGTAATGCTTCGTACAATTCAGTTGTTGTTGAGGAGTATCTAGGCATGCACCTATAACACACAAGACAACTAACGTTAGAGTTTCATTATAATGCATTTCAAGTCGAGAAAGCTGACTAAACTAAGAATTCTAAAAATTCTTTGAGCTGTAATTAATAACACCGTCAATTGCATGGCAATGAAAAAAAAAATTGATCATGCCCAACAACGCCTCCTAAGAGGTATAGCGGTCATTGCAAGTATTATCCGTTTTACAAGTTTGGAGTCGAATCCTACAACAAATTAATCTACTAATCAAAACCACTAGTTTCACACTAATTCAAGCAATCAACCTTCGAAAATATTAAATAAAAATTTGAATGTTTACTAACTAAGAGCACATTAATTAAAATGCAGTAATTTATTATTAACAGAGCAAATGTTGTAGACAAGATTCGGAAAAGTCTAGGGTTATGATTTCCCCTACCGTTGGAATCTCCCCTGCTACTTTCCTTAAACTTGCCTAAGTATTATCTACTGAACGTGAGTACTTTGGGTGTCGTAGATCTCTTTCGAGCAACTACCACAATTTACAAGATGTATTCTCTCGAACTACGCTAGCTGGCACTAATTCACCGCTCACTACTATCGTACCAAGGTTTCGTTATCTCTAATCTTGCCTTTATACCCTCGATATTGTTCTCTCAAATACGTTAGGGGTGGTATTGTTCAACAACTACCTAAATGTATACTCTCTCTCGAGCATACACACTATATAGGCGCAGTTAATTAAGAACTCTCTAATCAACAACAATGAAAATATAGTTGAACAAGTAGAGAAAGATCAACGGCAAATTTATATTAAATGTAGTGGAAAATCATCCTTTAATAGGTTCCATCAAACCCTAGATGTATAAACAATTATCATGATGTTCAGAGACATTAAACTACAAAGTAGCGAGATAAACGGAGGGAACCTCCTCTAATTCTTGTTCCACAGTGCTCTGTATCCTTTTTCTTCTCCAAAATAATGCCCTACCCTTTCTCTATTAATTTAAGGAGAATTTATATGTTAGGGCCGAATTCCTTCACTCCAAATCTGCGCTGGAGACTTTTAATCTGCAACCATTGATCACCTGGCTATAGACCTCGAGAGGCCATGCTTATAGCGTGGTCAATCGGGATACAGAGCTAGCTATGTCTGGCCTGTAGCGTGGTCAAGCTGGCTATATAGCTGGCTATGCTTGGCCTGTAGCACGGTAAAGCTTTCTATGCTTGGTTTGTAGCACGACTTGGGTACTTGGTGTTTTTGTGCTCTTTTCTTTCATTTTCCTCCCATTTTCGTGCAACTTTGCTTTGACTCTTTCTTCAGATGCTCCTACACATAAAACAACATAATTTAGCTCAAACATCGCACAATTAATCACTAAACCAATAAAATATAGGATGAGTAATTTACTAAAACTATAACATTTTGTCCAAACTTTATTAACACATATATGCCTAGTGGCACCAAAATCTAACACCCAATCTTTCACATTTGCCACGAGATTCACTTGGGAAACAACCGCAAGAATTATGTGTTCCTCTTTGGCTTCAGCTATATTTACTTTAGCCTTAACAAGTTTGTCATTCCCATCCCTCTCCCGGCATTGAGCAACGTGTTGGTTAGGTTCACCACACACAAGCAATTACCTTTTTTCTTTTTGTTGGTTTTAGGCTTATAACCTTTTCTTTTATCATACATGTTGTTTGATTTGTTCTGATGTTTGTTGTCCTGCACAAGGTTGGATTTAGAAGATATCTCCTTTCCATTCAGCAACAACTTGCAGACGGTTGGTATTTTCAGTTATAATATGCTTGAACGAGTCATTCAACGGCAATTGCTTATACTTGTGCTTAAGTTGTTGTTTGTAGTCACTCCAAGACTTGGGAAGTTTTTCCATAAGCATACCAGCAACAAACTATTCGAGAAAAGAGATATCTTTAGACTTGAGAACTATAATAAGCTTGTGATATTCGTTGATTTTTACAGTTGTGTTCTTGTCCTTCGCCATATCCCACTTGTAGTAGTTTTCAATTACAAATTGTTTTTTTGGTAGCACCTTCAACAATGTACTATTATCAGTGACACCTAAATTTCTTTTACATTCTTGTAGGAAACATGGATATCAACTCGATAGAAAGAGTACAAATTATAGTATTTCTACATACCTTATTAGCATGAACCCATTAATCCATCTTAATAATAAATGCTTCAGTTGGCTTAGGATCAGTAATGGTGAAAACAACTCCATGCATATCCAAAATAGAATGTATGTGTTCCTGCCAACGCTTAAAATTATATGCATCAAAAAATATTTTTGAAACATCAGGGAATGGTTTGGCATAGGTAATTGGTGATGGAACAATAACAGAAACAGTGAGTACAACGGGTGTAGTAGCATCAACAATAGCATTAACAGCGTTATTCTCCATAATAACAACGTGAAAATATCCTTAAGATTGTTGAAAAAATGGTTGTGGAGAATAAAAGTTACCTTGAGTTATGTCAAGGACACTGTCCTTAAGGAAATTTTTCCCACACCATGATGAATAAAATTAGGCGTATCCCCCAGAATTGTGACGACGCGACATATCATCATACGTTTTAGAACCTAATTCTGCACTTTGAATCCTTAAATACCTCATTTTAGCACTCCTCGATTTTCATGCGTAGTCCAAGTGCTTTTTTTCGAAATCTTTTATGTTAAAAGCTGGGAAATATGATATTTTGACTTAAAATCCATTTGAGTTAACTTTGGTCAACATTTTGAGCAAACAGAGCCAGATTCACGCTTTCATGGTCCCGGTGGATCTGTATCGAGATAGCACTTGGGCGTATGCCCGGAATAGAATTCAGAAGTTCCTAGCCGAGTTATCGCACTTTGTTGAAATTTGAAATTTAAAGGCCTAATGACTTTAAAATGGTTGACTAATGTTTGACGTTTTGGATATCGTTTTCGTATTTTGGTTGCGAAAACCAGGCATAGTTCCAATACTCTATTTATGACTTGCTTGTCAAATTTGGTGAGAAACGGAGTTGGTTTGACGTGATTCGGACGTCCGATTTTGAATATAGAAGTTCATGAGTTTTCTTGAAAAATGCCTTTGATTTGATGCGAAATTCGTAGTTCTAGGTGTTATTTTGGTGATTTGATCGTGCGAGCAAGTTCATATGATATTTTCAGACTTGTGTGCGACCTTTGTCAGGTTCGCATTTGCGAAGAGGGGTGGCTCAGCACTGAGTTCACATTTGCGATCATTTGGTCGCAAGTGTGAGGAGGAAATTGTTCGCAATTGCGAACAAGTCATCGCAATTGCAATGATAGCAGGAATAGTGAGACTTCCCATTTGCGAGGAAAAGCTCACATTTGCGGGGTTCGCAACTACGAACCCCAGGTCGCAATTGTGACACTTGTAACTGGTCTAATAGCTGAAAAACAGGATTTTCTCCCATTCTTCAAATTTTCATAACGAGAAAACCCTAGAGGCGGTTTTCCCAAGTATCCTTCTTCCCAAAATCATTGGTAGGTGATTTTAAACTAGTTTCTTTCAATCTTTCGCTACATATCCTAAGATTGTAACCTAAAATCTTGTGTTTTCATGGTTGAAATTGAGGGTTTTGGGTAGAATTAGGGATTTTTGTAAAATGGGGGTTTAGACCTCAAATTAAGGTCTGATTCCGAAACAAATTATATAACCGGGCTCAAGGGTGAATGGGTAATCGAGTTTTGGTCCGAATTTCGGGTTTAGACCAACCAAGCCTGTGAGTTGACGTTTGTTGACTTTTTCGGTAATGACCTAGGTTGAATCCTTTGCAATCGTGGGAAGTTCATAAGGCTTAATTTGAATCAGTTTGTTAGTAATTTTCTATATTTTATTGGTTTGGAGGCTTTTTTGAAAGGCAAAGTGTTGGGTAAGCTTTGAGTGGACCTTTGGAGTGAAGTAAGTGTCGTTGTTAACCTTGACTTGTGGGATTATTACTTGTTTGTCTATTTGCTACATGTTTAGACGTTGGGTACACCGAATATGTGAGGTGAAATGTAATTATGCGTTGTTGTGGGGATAAAGCATACGGGTGGGACTTGTTCCTTGCAATTATTGTTTACTTTGATGATGTTATCCTTGCTTAGACTAGTTATTTGTCAAATTGACTGTTCTTACTGTGTTTATGGGCTTTTGTGATAATTTAGTATTGGTTCCAAAGATGAGATTGGTATTTTGGAATCATTGTGGAAGTAAGGCTTGTTCTTGTTGACCCTATCTTCCTGTTATTGCTTGTTCATCGTTATGTGGTAAGGGAGAGTGTTAGAACACGAAGGGTAATGTCGTGCCATATTGTGAGTGTTAATGTAGAAAGGGTGATGACGTGCCATATTGTGAGTGTTAATGCACGAAGAGTGATGTCGTGATATGTATGAGAGTTAATGCATGAAGGGTGATGTCGTGCCATATGTTTAGATTTATATTAAGAGGCACTGCATATAACCGTGCAATACGAAGACTACTTCATTACCAGGGTCCTAATGATGGGGGATCCTGTCTCAATATTTGCCCATTGACAACACTGAAGAGATTGGGCAAAGGCCTGTATGAAATCCGAGAGGGGACCATGAATGTGAAGGCATTTGACGGGTCTCAGAAGGATACCATCGGAGAAATCAATCTCTACCTACAGATGGGGCCTACATGGTTTGATGTCGAGTTCCAGGTGTGTTAGACATATATGCATCCTTCAATCTGTTGTTGGGCGACCGTGGATACATGCCGATGGGGATGTGGCATCGACTTTGCATCAGGTAGTGAAGTTCGAGAGGAATCATCAGGGGGTGATTATCCATGGATATGGGACCAACTCTATTTACAGCCGCCAAACTATCCCGGTAGTTAAGGATAGAAGAAGACTCGGTGGAGAAACTTATATCGAGCGGGTCAATGAAATCAACAAAGATAAGTGGTGGTACAGTAAGATAGCAAGTATGATGAATTGGAGTGGGTATGAGCCTGGAAAGGGTCTCGGCAAAAACATTCAGGGCATTTCTATGCCAATACAACTAAAGCGTCAATGCACTACTTTTGGCTTGGGATATCAATATACCAGGGGAGAGTATAAAAAATGGGTCACCACTGTGGCGTTGTCCTTACTATCCACTTGAGCAGCCGGTACCGCATTTGAACCAGACCTTCCAAAAGGCCAACATCATATGGGGTTCAGAGGAGTATAAAGCACTAGCAGCCTTAAGGAACCTGTTCATTAAGGACGAGGACATGGACTGTTGTCTAATTGTCGAGGAGGAAGAGGAGGAGAAGGAGGAGGAGGAGGAAGGCCCAACCATCCAAGCTGTGGGAAAAGGATCATTCCTCAGGAATTGGACTGTCAGACCATCCAGGTCCCGGCGAGTCCCGGGGTAGCAAGGCTGAACAACATTGTTTATTTTGCTTTGTAAGAAAATGATTTCACTTTTGCATACTTGTTTTAAAAAAATCTCCAGTGTTCCAAAGCGTTGTTTAAACTATTGAAAATCACTATTATGTTTCAATGAATCGATATTTATTATTACCATTTTTCCTCTCATATCTTTATTTATACAACATCATTATTTCCTCTCTTAATGAACCGACAACTGTGACATGTAATGAGACAACGCAACAAAGGGATAGTGATTCAGAGGAAGAAGATGTCATACCCGAGGAAATTGTCAGAGAAGTAGAAGATTTGGAGAACCAGCATAAGTCCAATCTGGATGAAACAGAAGTAATCAACTTAGGAGATTCTGAAACTGTCAAACATACCAGAATCAGCATCCACTTGTCGCCCTCAGAATAGAAGAGTACTCACAGTTTTTGTCCCGACCCGAAATCCCACCTTCGGGCCATGACTGCGTCTAACGTTGAACCCGCTAGACAAGCCAACGTTTGAACTGAATAAAACTCATTAACAACAAATACGAACCAGATAACTAAGGCTTCGATGGCCCACAACATGAAGTTTAACAAAATAACCAAAATACAACATAGCACTTTCGAAAT